>MU160457.1:5591-18226 GCA_015888305.1 Antheraea pernyi | reverse complement strand
GCCGCCCACTCAAAAACGTCAAAATTTCATTGTCAAAGACACTGTCTGAATGTATGTATGAAATGTATGAAAGCGGCCGGTAACTAAGGATGCTACTCTTCTCAAAAACTATTCAGTTCAATGAGAATAGTAGTTTGTAGAATCGATTGTAGAAAAATGTATTTTTCTCACGATATTTCAGTGCACCGCGAATAGGATTTCTATATTTAAGATAGCTGACCCGTGCAATTTCGTCTGCGCCAAATCTATTAATAGCGGTTTCTATTGTATTTTTAAAAGCAAAAAAAAATCTATCAATCCTTGTCCTACGCCTAGTTAATAAGCAAAATAAAATTTTAATCCTTCATTCTAAATTTTCTAAATTTTGTCGTTCATAAGGTTTTTGTTTTTTTTTAAGATTTTCACATTTTGAAATGTAACGAATCCATTTTCGTTATATATGGAATTAATAGAAAAAAGTACCTTTGAATCAGGAGTAATTGCTAGTGCATAGCAGACAGGCGCTGAAGACGTCAGCTCCGCTTTAATCCTAGGCGTGGGTGAAGCCAAGTCCCAGATGAAGAGGTTAGAGGCCTCGCCACCGACTATCGGCGTTCGACCGTCCGGCAACAACTTCACTGATCTTATGTAGTTGTCTCTTTCCTGGAAATAAAAAGTTAATATTTATTACAAATATATGCGTAAATCAGGCCTAGTTTTGTCACTTTTGTTTTGGGGGCATGCTCATATTCGAAAGTGGTCAAGTCCATAATTTTTTGTATCTCAAAAAGGGCATAAATGTACACTTTGTTGTTTTGGGTACTTGCGGCTTATAATAGTAAGATACTGTTCTAAAGTTTTCAGAACGAGAACCATGGCATATATAACAATTTTTGGGTATTTTCCTTTAAGGTCACTGCGTGACCCGCGTGACACAAAAAAAGCCCCGTGAGTAATAATAGCCATACTTTAAAGTCGTAAAACTTATACTACGATCTTACTGTACTATAGTCTGCTAATATATAGATCAGTCTGATACTTAACAACGTTATGAAACCATAGTATGGTGTTAGGGCTTTTTCTAAACCGGCCTAGCTACCACCCTCAATATGAAAATCCACCAAGCACCTGTTGGTGGGTTCTGGCAGCTGCACTTAAGAGCAAGTCTAGGTTAGCGTGTTTACCATCTCAGACCACGTCGGCAATTAATATCATATGAGAGTGTGTTAAAAAGCTTCTTTTTTTTTATTGTAGCACAGCAAAGTGACTGCACTGTGCCTGATGGTGAGCATAGTACAATCCAAAAACAAAGACGACTACCGAGAGATTCGTTATCCCTCGCCGGTCGCCTCTGTCATGCCGGCCTGCGTGAGCGAACAACCTCCGTCCGTGTCCAGAGGTGACACGGTGTTAATCACGTATTATAAGTAAGTATACGGTGTTATTACAAAAAAGTTAAATATGTTTTGAATACTTGGTTTAAAACGGTTTCGTAATCAATGCACCGCGCTCGCCTCCGAGTCAAGTTCGCATTATCCTTTTTCACAAGTCTAACCTAACGTAACCAAAGCGAGACAAAAGAGCAAGATGGCGAACGTTCAGCGACCGCGATGCATTTAATACGGGACCTTTTTAAAACCAGGGTTCAATACGTATTTAACTTTTTTGTAATAACACCGCTTAAGTATAAAATAAGGTTGCTCTATTATTGTTTAAATATTCAGCAAAGCAATATCTTTTCGTTTAGTAATTTTTTAGATTACATTTAGTTTTCATTTTGGTGGTTATTATATAGTTGACGATTTTAAATCATATTATATAAACAAATTATTAATTCATTGTTCGATAGTTAATATTTTCTGGAATTTTATTAAGTTAAACATCACGATAAAGAGATGAGAAGAGATCAGTCGATGACAGTTACCCACTCACCAAACAGTCGAGTTGGCTGACTGGCGCTTTGCTGGGCTGGCTGATGTCCCATACTTTGACGCATCCCTTGCCGCCTGTGTACACGTATTTGGTTGGCGAAGACACTGTTACGGCGCAAACCACTTCTCCGTGTGCGAGGGCGGACACTTGACGCGCGTGACGGGGGATGCCGGGGCCCATCAGCGCGTCAGGGGGAAAAGTAACCGGCTGCGTCTGACCTTCAGCGGAGACGTGACATGAGTATGCCCTGAAAATAATTATATCCTTTGATTAAACTCGGCTGCATTGTATAAATTCAATTTTAAATATTTGTCATTTCTCAGTTACGAATTTTATTTATATTTCAATTCAAAGTTTTCATAAAATACTTTTTGTCAGGAATTATAATATTAATACATTCGCGAAACATAAATCGCTATTTGTTTTATATTCATTATATATATATATATATCAATTACTGGTATAATTGTTTATATATATAATACTAGCTATTACCCGCGGCTCCGCACGCGCTTTTTAAAAAATGTATTAAAGAAATGGAAAATTGTGAGTGGGTGTGTACATTACAGAAAAGTTTTTTCAAAAACATTTGTAACTACGACACTCACGCCAACTGTAACATGTAACGTGTACATTAGATATATGAATACAAATAGTATATCGAGTGGGATGGGATTTATCATCAGCAACATAACTGGAACTTCAACCTACTATATACCAAACTCAGTACTCACTAACACTATATAAGAAAGTAATGAAAATTATAAGCTATACATTATCGAACAATATATCTTAAATCTTTTATTTTATAGATAGATATAATATGCCCGTATTGTCGATATACTTAAGTTATTCTTATACGTTGCTATAATAACTGAGTTATGTAGAAGCAAACGTGGTAAATAAGACAATATGGCCGCCAAATTGACCAAAAAGATGATATAATTCATATTACATACAAATATATGACTTTCAATTATGTATATTTATTCTTGGAGTCCGTAAGGCACACGTCTCACGTCATCAATTTCACATGGACTAATACATAGGTAGCAGTCAATCACTACATAGTGTACCAATTCAAATAAAAAGAGAATCATTAAAATCGGTTCATAATTAACTAAAATATCGATTAACATGCATGAAAAAAATATATACAACCGAACATAGTAACCTCCTCCTTTTTCGAAGTCGGTTAAAAAAGTCCTCTGTCAGCTTATCTGTTCGCGATAAAGTCAAAAACTACCATTTTCATGCTGTTTTCACCAGTAGATAGAATGATAATTCATGGGGAAGGTTTAGGTATAATTTGTCAAAGTTTTCATTTTATTATCCGGGCGGGACAACGTCTTCCGAGCCCGCTAGTTATCTGCCCGTAAAAGCCCCGTGAAAGTCGGTCCAATCAATTAGGAGATAGTAGGATATTGCGGACAAAGTCTTGAGAAACAAAATAAAATAGTTACTTCTTATAAGGTGAGTTATCTTCCAGTGAAAGTCCCGTGAAAATCAGTTCAAGCATTACGGATATTCCACTGCGGCCGAAGGCGAATAAAAAACCTAAATTACTTTTTATAAGGTCTGTTATCTACCAGTAAATACCCCGTGAAAATCGGTCCAACCATTTTGGAAATAGCCATGCGGACGAAACCGCGGACAAATAAAATAGAACATGTCAACCGCTATAATTTCGGCTATCTGGCAGTAAAAAGTAAAATTCCCGTAAATATAGGTCCAGCCGTTTTGGAGATTACCCGCAACAAACAAACAAACAGAGAAATATACTAATATAAAAATATAGACAAAGTATAAAGAAATTTTTTTTTGTTCATTTGTAGCCTTAGCCATTCATCAAAAAGTTGTTATTTTAATTGTACATACATAAACTTTATTTTTATAATACGTAATAGAGAACAAATAAAAAATTAGAAATAAAAGTAGTATAAACTTTTTCCATAGGAAAACAAAATAAACTTCGAAAATGTTTGCGATAGAAACTTACCACGTTACCATGGCAACGTATATAATACTAACGCTAACGAAATCTTTATTTGAACAATTTTGTTTTATGACTATGAAGACTAAGAAAATAATAATGATGGATAAAATAATGTACGACATATTATATAGAAGATTTGGCGCTTATGCCTTTATTGTAACTTAGACATGGAATAAAATTGATTAAAGGATATATAAGAAATACCTATATTGACAACTTCAGAATTGGCAGTATGGATTAATTCCTTCGCCTGTCCTATTGAACGAATATTATTACTACTACTAACGAAATCTCTCAAAAGGAAAAAAGTGCCCGATTTTGAAACGTTCTTCATTGGTGCTCTGCTTCTATTGGTCTTAGCGTGATGATATATAGCCTGTAGCCTTCCTCGATAAATGAGTTATTTAAAACCGAAGGATTTTCTCAAATCGGACTGGTAGTTCCTGAGATTATTAATTACTTTTTTAAGGTCTGTTATCTACCAGTAAATACCCCGTGAAAATCGGCCCAAAGTAATGCGGACGAAGCCGCGGACAAATAAAGTAGAATATGTCAACCGCTATAATTTCGGTTATCTGGCAGTAAAAAGTAAAATTCCCGTTAAAATAGGTCCAGTCGTTTTGGAGATTACCCAGGACAAACAAACAAACAGACAAAATATAATAATATAAAAATATAGACAAAGTATAAAAAAAGTTTTTTTTGGTCATTTGTAGCCATATCCATTCATCAAAAAGTTGTTATTTTAATTGTACATACACAAACTTTATTTTTATAATACGTAATATAGAACAAATAAAAAATTGGAAATAAAAGTAGTATAAACTTTTTGAATACGAAAACAAAATAAACTTTGAAAATGTTAGCGTTGATACTTACCACATAACTTCAGAATTGGCAGTATGGATTAATTCCTTCGCCTATGAACTATTGAATAGGAAACAAAAAACTTTGAAAATGTTAGCTTTGATACTTACCACATAACTTCAGAATTGGCAGTATAGATTAATTCCTTCGCCTGTCCTATTGGACGAATATTATTACTACTACTTACCACGTTACCATGGCAACGTATATAATAATAACGTAATCGCTCAAAAGCAAAAAAAGTGCCCGATTTTGAAACATTCTTCATTGGTGCTCTGCTTCTATTGGTCTTAGCGTGATGATATATAGCCTATAGCCTTCCTCGATAAATGAGCTATCTAAAACCGAAAGACTTTCTCAAATCGGACTGGTAGTTCCTGAGATCATAGCGTTCAACCAAACAAACAAACTCTTCAGCTTTATATATTAGTATAGATTACATAGATTCTTCCTTAAAATTATTCAATATATATACATATAATAAGATAGTAAACCGAATATGTTTGTACTTTATAGATTTTTGTAAAAAAAATATTGCAGGTGTATAGGAATAAGTCATAAAATACATTTGAAACATTTTTTGAAATGTCTGTCTGTCCGTTTGTTTGGACACGCATCACCGCTAAAGTACTGCGTTCACGATAGAACCTCAAACATAAATCATATAGCATATCCTCGAGTAATAATAAGTGACTCGAATAAGTTGTTTAAATCTTTGTGTGATTAAAACCGGACCACTCTATCGAAAGTTACCGTCATTTGAATTACAGCTCGAGTTAAGTACGAGAAAAAGTAGGTAAGTAAATATAATTCAACATGTTACAAAAACAGTTATATAATGTATAAAGAATATTTAAGACACAGTAAACGAAAGACTGTTTTTTTGCAGTAAGTTCCACTCGGATGAAGTCGTGGGCGCAGTTAGTCAGTCATAAAATACTTACGGTTTGCCGCCGGGAATAGGTGCTAACGCCGCCGGTCCAATTGGTGGACGTAGAGGCTCATACGCCAAAGTAGCCCTAGCGAAGTATTCTGCAAGTTCATAGGCGTCCAAAGGCGCGCCGGCTGAGCCAGCACCGCTAGCTCCTGACGTCGGCGTTACAGGTTTGGATATCGACGTACTAGGTTTCTCATCTAGCTCCTTTGCTGATGGCAATGCATTACTCGATGTGCCTGACCTTTTAATAAATTAATATTTAACTATAGAATGAAGTTTCGATTATTGGGCTTTTCGTAGGTTTAAAAAGAAATTGATAGGAATCAATGATCAATGTAAATACAATTACTACTTGTTTCTTAGTAGTTGTAGTATTTGGTAAGGCAAATACAAAATCATATAAGCCTAATTAATATATTTAAGAATCAATACAGGTATTATTACTGCGGAAGGTGACTAGAAGTTTCCAAGAAGTAACTTTGGTAATAATATATTATGGAATATCATAATACATTTTGAAATTGAGATAATAGATAAGGGGTCAAATGAGGAAAATTTGAAATAATTGTCATATCCTGTCACGGATATTAGTAGAAATGGATTTGAATCCATAACAACACTAGCAGTCAAAATATTATAATTAACATAATATGTCCTGAATGTATACATAATATTAGTTGAATACATCTTGTTTAACAATTAAGGGATGAGTAACATAACTGTGACAGGAGACTCATTAGGTCCGGGTCGCCTTTCTTTACATTCGCCGCTGGTTGTATCTCCAACAACCTAAACGATTAAAAAAAATGTTGTTTTATAGTGTTGGTAATTTCTCCCATAATAATATAATAAATAAATTTAAAATTAAGTATTTTGAAAAGCTTTCTTCTATATATTGATATACAAAAACCCAATATGCACTCTTAACTTCTCACAATCAGCACACAAAAAAATAGTGCATCATTTTGGATTATGCAGTCATTTCAAATAGTCTCGCGTCGATTGCGTCCTCGTAAAAGCAACTTTAAATTATTCAAGTAAGGTCGAATTTGCAAAATCATAAGTTCATCTCATAACTATAACCATGTATGTATGTATATTGGGGAATTTTTGCAGACATTTTTGAGCACTACTTTTATTCGAGACTGAGCGTTTTGAGTTTTTATATGTCAATGCTTCTATATTATTAATGTTTTCTTTGCTCAGTAAGTAAATTACTACATTAATTATCATTTACCGATTTAATACAAAATAAGCGAAAACTTGAATTTAGAACTCAGTTTCTTTAAAACAGAGTTATTAAAAAAATTACAAAGACACTTATAACACTTTACATTTAGATTAACATATTAAAATCAATTATCGGCTGAGTGCCTTAAGCACTCCCCTTAGTAGTCCGGTGAAGCTGTTAAGACCTTGCTAGGTCAATAGCGTAGTTAGTTCGAGAAAAGAAAAAAAACTAAAACAATTAAAATGCATATTTTAAAACAACATACATTTTAATCAAATATCAAAATAAAAAAGTAAAATTTAACCCCAGCCTCCTCGATCATTAAGAACTTGTAAGAGACAAGATGATTAAATAAAGGAAGTAGTAAATTAGTCTTGAGAAAAACTGTACTGAGTCATGTTTTTTTTTTTTTATCTTTTTTTTTTAAGGGTTTGGTCACAAAGCGACCATGCCACCCTTATTGGAAGGCATATATATTAGATACTACACACATATAATCACAATTTACCTCCTATTGATAGCAACATTGGCTAACCTGTACAGCATCCTGGCTTCATCCGACAAAGGTGAAGCCAAAATGCCGTTACAGACCCCAACGCAACGTAAATCCTTACCTACTGTTAGGCAGTACTCTCGCCTTTCTGCTTCATTACGGACACATTCCACAATTATATGATAAACATCTTCTACTCTGTTACACTCAGTGCACAGAGGTGATTGTATCTTATTCATTAAATTGGCAAATTTATTAAGCGGAATATGTCCGGAACGAAGTCTCAAAGCGGTAACAATTTCAGTCCTAGACCAGTCACCTTTATCGATCCAAGGGAAACGAGGAGGATTAGGTTGCATCGTTTTGTACCAGATACCTTTGGTGAGAGATCTTTCAGTCTTACTGTGAGTCATGTTATAAAATAAATTTACATAAGTACATTACATTCCTATAAGTAAATATACATAATTTTATTACTACGTTTTGGTGTATATAATGTGTAAAAATTACTAATGTCGAGTTAATATGACCAGGTGATTAAAATTTGTACATTATACTTATAAGCTTAAGTTTTAGACAAGTAAGAAAATGCATGTCTCGCAATGACAGCTCAGTGGCTGCTTCATAAAAGAAGATTTTAAAGTATGAGTCGGAGCTTTTAAAAGAGAATATTGTGGTGAAACCGTGGATATATCATTTTTTTATATTCACAGGGAAGTTACATTCCTCAACATGAAAATCTTTTGCCAGGCACTTATTTAACTCGTAATATTATATATCTCATTATTGCTTAGTACTCACATTAATTGTGAAATCTTGTTATAGTAGTTTCTTCAATGTATAGTGTTTTATGGATCAAGTGAAAATGAAATTACCAAGTGGCTCTTCCAGTTGTACTCATCTTGAAAGTTCTTTGACTTATTAACTTAATGTAAGAGATAAAACCAATTAAAACTGCACTATTCATATAATATTTAATAATAAAGTTATTTTACACAAACGAAAATGAAATAAAATTCATTACAAAATTACTAATCACTAAGTAACATTATTTTGTCCTTGTTCCACTTAATATGGATGCATACAGCTGATCATATAATGTAAATATACCATCTGATAATACAGGATGTGAAAGATGTATATTGTATTATCTGTTTTGTACTTTGGTAATATATCTAATTGAAACCTGATACTAAAAAGTGTTTAAAATTAAAACACATAATAAAATTCAAAAGATTTTTAGTGTTAACTGTTTTGATTTATTATTATATTAAATTATATATACCCCTGCAAGTTCATATGGTCCTCCTGATCCATCATTCAAGCTAAGTTTCTCTGTGATGCAAGTGACAATTTTTTCAGAACTGGTCTGTTTAGAAGCTTCAACAGACAGAGCCTCATAATTGGTTTAATACCAAAATTACGCCAGTGTGCACAGAATAATATTACTCCTAGTGGAGCCAGTGTGGCAGTTCTATGGTAGCAGTGACTGTACAGTGACATTGCCAGCAGCAGTGTGGCCACTCAAGAAAAAATAAAAACTATCAACCAGTGATACCACACATGAAACGAAATTTCCCTAGTCATGGATAAAAACATGGAACTACTTCTAAACAAACTCGACGACAAATTTAAAAATCAAACCGAACTCATAACACACTCCGAACTAAGAGCATAATGGAGGCCTTAGACGAGAAAATGAAAACTATCATGTCGGAAAATACTAATCTCAAGGGCAAAATCTCAGAACTCGAATATAACTGAAAAGAGCAGAGATAGAAAAGAGAAATAACAATCTTGTCTTCTTTGAAAACAATGAAAATATTAAATTCGAAACGGAATTATTAGTGGATTTTATCAAAGAAATAATTGTGAGTATGAAAGTTCATATGGATAGCCATGAAATTAGCAAAGTATGTAGAGTTTGGCAGAAAATCGAAAATAAAAACCGTCCAGTGGTAGTCACCATCACAACTCAACGGCAAATCAAACGCAAACAATTGCAGCCGCAAGTAGAAGAAGAAATAAAAAAAAAGGAAATATCGCCTATATAAAATATGACAAGCTCATGGTAAAGAAGCCAAAAGAAAATAGAGAGAAGAGGAAAAGAGAAACTTCCGACTCACCAAAGGCACCATCAGAAAAGAAAACCAACAAGAAAGCAACACGAAACAACCCATCACCCACACTACCAAAAACATATACTAGAGAAATCATAAGACCCAACATACTAAACTATATCGGATTCATAGTTAAAAAGCACCTAAAAGAACACATAATAGATTTCATTGGAATTAATGACCGAACTGCCATACTCAACATCAAATTACCTAGCTTCAAAAAAACATGGACAATTATCCAAGCCTATGCTCCTACGGAGCAAGCAAATGAACTTAAACATGAATCTTTTTACAATGATCTATCTCAAGCTATTATAAGTAATTACTCAAAAAATATAATTATACTGATGAGAGATTTTAATGCGCAAGTGGGAATAAACCAATATAAAGAAGAATATGTGTTAGGAAACTTTGGCTAAAGCAAAAGAAACAAAAATGGGCAAAGACTGGTTGAATTATTATTAGAACAGAATCTAACCCTCCTAAATAGTATTTTTAATAAAAACAAAAACAACAAGTGGACCTGGATCTCTCCAGGCGGGAATCATAGAAACGAAATAGATTATATTATAAGCAGCCACCCAAATCTATTTACAAATACAGCAGTCATATCAAAATTAACATGTATATATTTAAAATACACTACACGTTACAACCCAGTTCACAGACAAAGATCCAAAAAGTTTGCCATACATGACACACTCCCGACATGCAGCACAGAACTCAACAAAACAATGGAGAATTCCCTGTCATCACTCAGCAAAGAGCTATTAGAAACCGATGCAATAGATGTAAAAACAAGCTACAACAAACTACAAAACAAAATTACATGTCAAAGAGACCAAAAAAGGAAACAACATAAATACAATTTAAGTAACTCAACACTACAACTTATAAAAGATAGAAAAAGTTTACTTGGCTGCAAAATAAGGAAACAGAACATCCAAAAAATAACTGACGTAAGCAAAAAAATTAAACCAAAAAAGGAAACAACATAAATACAATTTAAGTAACTCAACACTACAACTTATAAAAGATAGAAAAAGTTTACTTGACTGCAAAATAAGGAAACAGAACATCCAAAAAATAACTGACTTAAGCAAATAAATTAAAGAAGGCATCAAAAAGGACAGAAAAGTCACAAGGTTGCAAACCCTAGAAAAACATATAGCGAGGACAGGAGGAACTAGTAAAGCTCTAAAAGAACTCCGAGAATCAAACCAATGGATCCCGAAATTGAAAAACAACCAAAAAAATGTAACATGCCGAAAGAACATAAATAGAATAGCTTCAAAATTCTACCGTAGCCTATATTTCAACCAAGACACCATCACACATGCAAGTCGAGAAACCCTAAATTACAATCTGCCCTTACTGAACCCGGAACCTGACATATTACCCGGTGAAACTGGGAAAGCCATACTGAGCCAAAAGTTAGACAAAGCATCAGGTCCTGATAAAATCACAAACGAGCTACTGAGAGGAACTGTAGAAGAACTGGTCCCCATCCTAACTAAAATATTCAACGGCATCCTGAGATCGGGACAGGTTCCGGAACAATGGGAGACATCCCACGTCATTCTCATACATAAGAAAGGACAAAAAGACGACATAGGGAACTACAGACCAATAAGTGTAATATCTAACATATATAAAATTTTCTCCAAAATTATCTTAAACAGAATAAGCAACACACTTGATGAATACCAACCGAAGGCTGGCTTTAGGAAAAACTTCTCCATATATTCTCCAATAGATCATATCACACAGTCAAGCAAATTATTGAAAAATACAATGAGTACAACAAACCGCTATATATGGCTATTATCGATTACTCTAAGGCATTTGACAGCATTAGCCACACAGCCATATGGGAAAGCTTACGAAACCAGGGAATCCCTACAGTGTACATAAACACCATTAAAAATATCTACTCCAACAGTAAGGCAAGAGTACAACTGGAAACCTTGGTTGAGATTTTCCAAGTAAAAAGAGGCGTCAGACAGGGCGACCCGATGTCCCCAAAGCTGTTCTCGGCGGTGCAAAACATATTTCGAAAGCTAATCTGGGACCAACATGGATTAAATATAGATGGGCAAAAATTAAACCATCTTAGATTCGCCGACGATGTTGTTTTGCTTGAAGAATAACCAAGGACCCTAGAAAAAATGATACAAAATCTAAATAAAGAAAGCGAAAAAGTGGGTTTAGCTATGAATATAAACAAAACGAAGCTATTAACAAATGCAAACAAATATGAAATAAAAATCAACAATAAAGCTCTAGGGCTGATAAAAAACAGAAGTAAGTAACTATAAGTAATGAATAATTTGCCAGATTATTGTTTACCACATTGTTACTGTTGACAATGGCAGTTTCTTTAAAGCCCGTCCAGGGTGAGGCTCAGGTACTTCATTTGGTTTCTCACCTTGATCCGGGCGCCCTCCACCATTATGTGAGCCCCAGGTGGTGACCCTCGCCGAGGCCCGTGAAACAATAGGGACTCGGTCTTCTCGAGGGCCACCCTGAGGCCCAACCTCCTTATACGCCTAACCACGAGGGTTGTGGCCATCGTGGCCAAGCGCACCAGTTCCCCCCATTCCCCCCCGGACTACAACCAGGGTGTCATCCGCGTAACAGATGAGGCGCGCTCCGTGTGGGAGCGCGCTGCGGAGCACCCAGTCGTAGCCCATGTTCCACAGGAGCGGCCCCAAGACCGACCCCTGTGGAACCCCTCTCCTTGTCGCGCGTCGGACCATCCGCCCGTTGCCATCCACGTAGGCAACCTCCCTATCTTCGAGGTACGCCTCCAACAGTCGCCGCAGGTACGAGGGCACTCCGAAGTACTGGAGTGCTTCCCATTAAACTCCGTGCGGCAGAATGTTGAAGGCGTTGGCGATGTCCAGGGACACCGCCAAAACCCTCTCCCCCTGAGAGGTCGCCTCCGTGGACAGCGACTTCAGAAGGCACAGGGCATCCACTGTGGAACGCCCCGTCCGGAAGCCGAACTGCGCATTCGCTAAATTCGGCCCCACACCATCCAGGTGTTGGACGACCCGGGAGGAGACGATTCTCTCCAA
>MU160456.1:67789-81718 GCA_015888305.1 Antheraea pernyi | reverse complement strand
GGTTTTTTTCCTCTTGACAGCTGCGTGTTGTCGTTAGCCCAAAGTATCTACTCCACGCGAACGAAGCAAGCGGTTATGAACTAGTATACATACAGATATAAATTTGACTGCATGTTTGAGTGTATTTTTGATATTTTAAGGTAATAATTTTTTTTTTTTTCACCATTTTGATGAATACTGAATTGGTTATGAAATGTGTAGCGGTCTTTGATCAGACCTCATTTATTTCAATAATAACGTTTGACGTCATATATGAACAGAATCAAAGAAACAAACCCGTACGTTCAATATAGATCGTTTAATGGCATATAATAATATGAGACATTAATACTGGTTATGATAAACATAATCAAAGGCTTTCTGTTTTAAATAGACGATAGACCAGATTCTTGAGCGTTTTGCTCAAGTAGTTTTTATATAGATCAATGACAAAAACATGTCTCATGATGTAAGCCATAACAAATAATGCGCTTTGTATAATCTGACTTGGTTTCAAGACTTGTGATTATCTCAATATTATTTCCTGTAGAAACCAAACATGAGAAGTCTTATTGATATTTATAAACGAGGAAAGGTTTGAGGATGAATGGATGTTTGTTACTTGTTGAGTTAAAAGCTATTGCATGGATTTTAATGAGATTTTACACCAATGTAGCTAATGCATGAGAATATTTTTTTTTCTTGAACTGACTACGCTATTGATCCGACAGGGTCTTTACAGCTTCACCGGATTACGCTTGAGAATAACATATGCTTTATTATTTATAAAGATATTATTGGAATTGTCTATAATCACTACGTATTATAAAACAAAAACCTCTGCCACGTCTGTCTGTCTGTTCGCTATAAACACAAAAATCACTGTACGGATTTTCGGGATTGGTTTTCACCAGTAGATAAAGCGATTCATGCAGAAGGGTTAGGTATATAATTTGTCAAGGATTTTTTTATTGTCAGGGGGAGACGACATCCGCCGGTCCCCGATAAACCGATAGAGATCAAGGATGATGGAAAAAATCTGATCTCATCTGAGAGCATCATCATATGTCATCATTTATAAAGACTTTATAAGCATCGGCAAAGTCGCGGGCGACCGCTATTATATTACATATAAATATAGATATAATGTTACATATAAATATAGTATAATGTTAAATACAGTTCATCTGAGGCATAATCACGTTAATACTACAGAACGCATCGTCTTATGCCGTATGCGTGCATCAATAGTCTTATGACTATGACCAATCAATGCGGAATTTTTCGTAGACTGCTCTAAACTACTTATTTTTTAATTCTACTGAACTTTAGTCATTTTTTTTATCTATTCTAATAATAATATTAGAAAGAGGTAAAGTTTGTGACGTTGTGAGTTTGTGACGGTGTAGGAGGTAATCTCAGGAACTACTGGTTCGATTTGAAAAATTCTTTCAGTGTTATATAGCTCATTTATCGAGAAAGGTTATAGGCAATATACCATTACGCTAAGACCAATAGGAGCGGAGCACCACTGAATAATGTTTCAAAATTGGGTTTTTTTCCTCTTGACAGCTGCGTGTTATCGTTAGCCAAAAGTATCTACTCCACGCGAACGAAGCAAGCGTTTATGAACTAGTATACATACATACATATAAATTTGACTGCATGTTATCTGTTTGAGTGTATTTTTGATATTTTAAGGTAATAATCTAGGTTATATATTAAAACACTCTTCTATAGGGGTTTAACAGTAATGATAAATGCAACTGAAATAGGTAACAATTGTAAAAAGAGGTGTAAGGGTTATATAATAATAACAACATTAAACTAATTGAAAGATTACATTGGAAGCTGCGAACAATTATTCCAGTTAAATCAGCAGTTCAGATGAAATAACTAAAGCGGTTTCATATGAATGAAATCGCTGGCACCAGATAGCATGCAATATAAGTGCATATATTCGAAAACAAACGTATTATGAATAATTTTACCTTTGAATTTTTATTATTCGAAACTTTTCACTAAAATGTACAGCGTAACCGCAAATTGATACAACCATTATAACATTAATATGTAAATTAGGAGAATTTAAATTATCTATTGGGTATATTACAAACGAAGGAGAAGCACGTCTCCGTCCCCCGGGATCCTTTAAGACTGACACCACACTGAACCTCTTATCATTTGACCCCTACCTAGATTGTTCATTACATCGTACTTCTCTGGTGTATTGGCCTTTCATCGTAACAGACTGATTATCTCTTTATCACTATGATTTTATAACTAGGCGTATAGTTCCCAGCTTTTGAGTTGGCACGTCGGGTAGAAAAACAAGATAGTCTGCCAAGTTCGGTTTCTTATAGCGTTATCTTTGTCTATCGTAGTCATTGCGCTTTGTGATAGAGAGAACGCTTTACAAAATGGAAGCAAACCGACCTTAGACGGAAGTCTCACTCTTTTACTTGACGTGTCAAATCAAAAACTGGGTACTGTATGCTCGTATGCAGTTATCGAATTGAACAATATATAAAATCAAAGTGCAATGCCAAAAATGAATTCCTGATTCAGTAATAACGAAAATTATATTTAAAAAAAGTGGGGTGAGGAGTAAATTAGTATATATTTAATCAACTTAATTTAAATACTATATGCTAGAAATAGTAAGTCGATCTAAGTTGTTTTTTTACAGCATACCGATCGACCGAAAGATGATACGAGATCTCTTTGCATTTAGTAGTTTTTCTTTGAATTCCATAGAATATATCTAATTAGAATTAAAGAACGCTAACAAAAATATTTAATATATTCTTAGATTAGATAAATATGATATATAATGAATACATTAATTAAAACTTCAAGTTTATTCACTTATATCTATGAATAAATGTTTATGCGAGTATTAGTTTTTAAATTGGTGTTAATTTTCGGCTTTTTCACAAAAATATTCTCACAAAATCAAGCAGATGATTGTTTATAATGGGAATACTAAAAACAATCACAAGTAAATCTTACTAAAATTACAATAGTCGCTTTTAACTGACAAAATGAACTAAAAATACTAAATGCCAAATGCAAAAAAAAAAAATCCATCGAATTAAATCACTTTGTCATATAAATCTAAAGAAAAAGCTTTTTTATTTCAGATAAATAGAAAATTTTTGACAGTTTTCGATGCCTCCCAGCAGACGGTTGAAGAAATATTCTGCAGAGACACCATTTTGTAAAATTAAAATTAAATTAAAAAAAAGTTAAAACATAAAAAAAACCCGTTTAATTTTTTTTTAAATAATGTATTTAAAAATATGTCAAAATTAATAAATGATCAAATAATTTTATCACCTTGAAAATAATTCTTTAGAATTGACTGATTTCATCCGTTCTAAACGTATCGTCCCCATTAAATCATTTCGTCAACATAATAACATTGTTTTACAGCAAATGATTTCGTTATCAGTATTGTGTACAAAAAGAGACTGAAACAAGGCAACTGCCAAAGCCGAGGTGTGCCGCGCACCCTTGAGCTAGTTGTCAAAATAAAATCGGCTGAGTGCCTTAAGCGCTCGCCTTAGTAGTCCGGTGAAGCTGTTAAGACCTTGCTTGGTCAATAGCGTAGTCAATTAAAAAAAAAACTGAAACAAATATTTAGATACTACCTGTGCCCACGATTCCGTCCGCGTGGAACCTAATGTGAAAACTGTGACTTATAAAGTCATATGAATGTATTAATACTTTTCTCTCGTACTTAAGTCGCGTCGTCATAAAAATTACAATAACTTTTGATAGAGTGAACCGATTTTAATGAAACCAAGACTCAATGTTACTCGAGGGTATGCTTGATGAGATTTTAGTGTGTTCTTTTTTATGCGAGTTCAAACTAATAGACAGATAGACAGACATTTTAAAAAATGACAGAAATGCCATTTCCAAGACACTTGCAATAACTTTTCTTGTAATTCATCTAAAAATACAGACACGTTAGTTCTTATTATATGTATAGATAGATAGAGTAAATCACGTAAAAACACCTTAATAATTGTAATTCACATGAGCGGAATATTTTATATATTTTTGTATAACTCACCATCAATAATGTGGATATTCTTGAAATATGTAAATTAACAATGTAATGTAAATTAAATATTGAAATGTTCGCAAGTTTTTAAAGATAATTTAAATTGAGTCGGCTGTATCGAACGTGGACGAAGTTTTCAGTTAAACTCTTTTCTTACGTCTGCCCATTTAAATAATGCAGAAAATGTATGCAACGGACTTGTTTATTTAATGTTCCATTGTTTTACTTATAACAGCAAATTATATTTTAATTTAAATGTTCAACCATTCGGTGGTAACAGCCAAGGCTACTACGGTAAAAATACAGAATACTCATCGGATGCAGTGGTAGAATAATAAACGATGTTACCGCTTTTAGTAGAACCCGGCTTGGACGGTACAGAGTTATCATTCTAAATTAAGCTGCTTACAGCCTTCGTCAATAGTTTTGGTCGCTCTGAACATAGCCGTAAGTTCGTGTTTTAGCGTAATATAGTGGAGATAAAAAAAAGTTAAAACATTATTATAGGCATCTTAAATTGGCACTTATTTATTCTTAAGTATTTTTTTTATGTAATAGGAGGCAACGAACATGTGGGTCACAAGATATTAAATGATCACCACCGTCCATAGACACTAACAACACCAGGGGAGTCGCAAGGGGTGGCCCCTTTGGGGGGAAAGGGAGAGAAAGAGTGAGGAGAGGCGAGTTGGGCCTCCGGCGCTCTTACTGACCCAACGAAACGCAACAATGCAAGCACTGTTACTTCACGTCGGTTTTCTATGAGAGGGTGGTACTGCATCGAGCGAGCCGATCTATTCATGCTGAATCCAGTAATCCAGTAAGGTGGGTGGCTCTACCACCTATATATAAGTTATCACGATGGAATATATATAGAATATGTCCGACTCCTCCCCTTACCGTAGCCGAGGTTCGAGGTTCTTGCCTCCCTATCAGGACGGAGCCTGGGGACCACATTGCCAGACTGCCACAGGGGCGGTTCTCAGGTAAGTTAGCAGGGCCGATCCCTGGCCGCCCCTACCATGCGGCGGACGGTAAACCGTGGGGTTTTCGTCCGTGCGAGTCGGACATAACCCACTCTCTCCCCCGGGAGGGTGGGTATCCGTAGGGATTTCCCCACGTTAATAAAAAAGAATACATACAATATAATACGTATTTATATCTGAATATGTGTTCTGTGGAACAATAATTAAGAGCGGTCAAAAAGTTTCTATAAAAAAACTTTAATATCGACGACTGCTGTTTTTAAAGGTTATATATGCATTATTTTTGCTTTCCTATTGCTGCGAAAATTGGTTTTTGCTTATTGATTAATATAATTAAAATAAATTAAATACAAGATTAGCAACGACCACCGAGACGAATTGTGACGAATGGCTATTGTTAATAAATCGATACTTCGCCGTCATTAATGGAGGATATTAAATTTGATTGTCTACAATCGACCCATTGCGAATTAGATACGATGCACTTTTATTTTTATAAGTATGACCTTCATATAAACACTAACATTGTTCGACCGATCACCAAGATCACACGTTTAGGTTATCCATTTTACTGTAATTGACCACTAGGTGGAATTGCACATCAACTTCTACATCACTAAACCGATAGTAATGAAAATATTGTATTTGTAGATAATTAAATACAGATACAGATTTTTTTTTTTTTATGTCACTCGATGTTATGTGATCATCACCGTCCATAGACACTAACAACACCAGAGGAGTCGCAAGTGCGTTGTCACCATTTGGGAGAAGGGTTAGGTGAGGGAGAGGGGGAGGAGAGAGGAGAAGGGCATGGGAATGTGGGCCTCCGGCGCTCTCACTGACCGAACGAAACGCTACAATGCAAGCACTGTTACTTCACGTCGGTTTTCGATGAGAGTGTGGTAGTACCCCGGGCGAGCCGACCCATTCATGCTGAAACCAGTAATAATTCGAGTATTTCTTATAACAAATAATTATTGCAACAAATACAAACATACACGTCCGGTCTCGCGAACACAGCTAAGTGAAAACTAGATCAGGTAAGATATTTACCTAATATTATAAATGTGAATACGAGTTTGTTTGTTTGTTACGATTTCACACAACCGGTCATTATGAAATTCCATAAAATCTCCCTTAACGCGAGCGAAGTCTCAGGTAAAAGCTTGTAATTAATATAACTTCACTTGTAAGAGGCCACAAAAAGATTTTAGACGCGCGGGACGAAACGCCGCGTAATGCATTTTTGCATGCATCAACAGACTTTGATACGGTTTTTAATATTGTCTAGAGTATTTTTTTATAACGCTTGCTACCTTAGGAGATGCCTATAAATAATGTACTACAAAATTGTACATCTTTAAAAGGCGTATAAAAAGTTCTACGATGGTATATATCTATCTCGTAAGAATAACCCCCAGCAATCATTTTAACGTTTTACAAATTATTAAAAGGTTATTTACGACCCTATTTAGTTTAACATAATACATATTATCCTTAATAAAGCAATTAAATATTTTATTTAAATTTAGATCAATATTGTTGTATATAGTATACGAGTATATATAAATTTCTTCTGTACGGGTGTATGTCACTGAACTCCTCCTAAACGGTTGGACCGATTTTGATGAAATGTGCGTGTTTCAGTCGTTCCGAGTATGGTTTAGATTTCACATTTGGATCCGATTGGTGGCGCTGCACTTAGATTTTTGATATTTTTATTATCAAGGCAGGACAAGATCCGCCGGGACCGCTAGTAGTATATAATTTCAATGAATATCTTAGGAGATAATACAGGTTTAAAATTAAGCATATCAAAGAAAAGATGTTTTTTCTCGGAACTGACTAATCCGCCGGGACCGCTAGTAGTATATAATTTCAATGAATATCTTAGGAGATAATACAGGTTTAAAATTAAGCATATCAAAGAAAAGATGTTTTTTTCTCGAACTGACTAAGCTTTTGACCTAGCAAAGTATTAACAGCTTCACCGGACTACAAAAAGATGTTTGTGCGAAGATTCTTACATAGCTTAGTTTCTATGACTTGGGAACGGTGATAATCAATGTCAAAACATAGTTCTAAATCCTCTAAACCCTTATGATCCCAAATTAGTGTATGGCACATGTGCCAGGCTAATAGGCCAGTAGTATCTATATACTACTAAAGGTATATACATATCAAAATGCAAATTTCCTATTTGGACTCATTCTTGTCACTCGTTATTTAAACTATATACTTCATAACCGTATTTTATAGAAATAAATAGTTGTCATAATATATCTTAATATCAAAAGTTATAATAAATATTAAATGTTCGTTGTATGTTTCAAACTTACAAATAATAACTGTGAAACATATGTATTCAATATAAAGAGTGACAAGACAAATATTATTTACGAAAAGGCTTCTTTTGTTTATAGATTGTGATGATAATCAACTAAGAATTCACGACATTTGTTCAAATAGTCCTACATTTTAGACAATACTATGAAACGAGGACATTTTTTGTTTTAACGCTATTGACCTGATGGGTCTTTATGGCTTCGCCGGACTAATGGAGCGAGCACTTATGGCGATTAGCCGTTTGGCAACAAGTTCAATGGTACAAAAGTGACTGAACCTCGGCTTGGGCTGTTGCTTTAGATAGATTAGATGTTGCTGTTGTTAACAAACCGGATATAAGGTAAACTAGGTAAGCTAATCATATATACTTAGAGAAGAATTAGTGAGGCACAATGTATATCAGCATGAGTGCAACATGAACTTAAACATGTATTTTATATATGACAACTCGGCTGAAGTAAACTAATTCCAAAATTAAAGGAAAAAAGGAAACCGTACCTAAATAATCAAAATAGGGCTATTACTCTGTACAAAGTCAATTTGTCTGCGTAGTGTAGGTGGTTAGAATAGCTAGTTTATTTCATGAAGGTCACATATTCGATTTATAAGACTACATTTATGGTCTGGTTTGGTTATGTTTTGAAGTAGTGGTTTTATAAATATCCAATAATTATTGTTTATAAATGTATGTTACTGTGGAGATATGTATCGTTAAATTGAACCCATTGTTTACGTAGATGAGATGATTATAATTCTGTATTGTAGTATACGGTAATGATAGAAGTCAACTAGTGAAATGTAATTTTTTTATTATATTTATCCTAATTAGCTACATGTTTTTTTTATTTTATTATATAACAACGGGACCCACATAACAGAATGTCATTAGTGTTTTAAAACTTAGAAACAACTTCCTTGTTCAACATTTTGCGGTTGTATTTCCTTACATCCGGCTTTATTTACCACTAAGCTCAAGTTATAAATAGGTTATGTATAGGTTGCAGCTGCTGCTGTTGCACTTGAGAACTTGTTTTCCTGTAGGCTTAACGTTACGGATTTCCGTTTATTTCGTCATTTGAGATGAAGTAAGAGTGTGGTTAAAGGTTAAAACTATAAAGTATTTAATCAATTTAATTTACCTTATAGTTGCCATAGTACGTAGAGTGCTGATACATTATAAATTAATTAACGTAGTATTGTAGGTAAGGGCACTATAGATATTTAAATTTTCCAAGATATTCCAAATACCTACTCTGACACATATATTACAAATGTAAGACTTGAGGCAACCAAGCCAACCTCACCTACACGTGGTGCACCCTGCTCAATAACGAACGAGGCCATGACGAAAGCGGAGTGGTAGGGTTTTACAGCTTGACTGGGTTGCAACCACCATGTATATGGCGAAAAAACCCATAGTGATTCGATTCTGAGGGTCGCGTTTCGGGATCAGCCTGTGCATATCCAGCTTTTCGCAGACCGGCATGACAGCGGCGACCGGCGATGGATAGTGTGTCACTCGGTGGTCGCCATTGTTTTCGGATTGTACTGTGCTTATCATCAGGCATAGTGCAGTCATTTTGCCATGTTACAATAAAAAAATAAAAATGTCATGCTGACTTTACAGTTTTTAGGTTAATTTCCCTTGTTTCACCTTAGATGTGTTTAAGATGCGAGTATTTGTTCTAGGCCAATCCCATTTTAAATCTCTGTTCTGCGAGATATCTAGTTTTTTTGCATTTTGTTTCAATGCTGTGTATGTTTTAACGTTGTAATTATTGAAACGAAGTTAATTTATATAGATTAGAGTTGATAACCTAATCCACTACCTTGCGGTACACCGTAATTAGTATTCATGTTAGAACCACAGTAATCTCCTATTGTGTTTCTAGTGTTCTATTATAGTACTTGAATAAACCAAATGTAAAAATCCTATATTCTCCGAGTCTCTTTAAAGCAGTATGATATCTACTTTATCGAAGGCTCTTGCTAAAATCAAGACAGTCTCTTTTAGTATACCGTTAGTTTAGTATATCGTATATGTATTAGAAGAGTTAATTCAGTTTATAATGAGAAAATAATTATTATTTATTTAAAATGTTAAAAGGTATATGAAATAAAGAGGAAAATGTACGTGAAATCGGTGGGTAATTATTATTCTCGGGCTAAATCATTCCTATTTTTAACTCTACGAAATGGGTATATGAGCTATTTTAAATACGGGAACATTACAAATACGTGTATCATTTACGTCACCTGTCTTTAAGTAAGTCAAAAGGGGGATACCATTACAGCCGGTAATATAATCATTTTTGAATTCAATACGATTGATTCGACTATGTGGTTATCGGTGTCTAATAAGTAAGTAGAATTAGGTATCGTATTATATTGAGTCTTGGTATTATTGGTTATTGGTTGAGTCTGCAGGAGCAATTTATTTGTCTCAAATCTTCTTCTTCTTCCTAACGTTTTATCGGCCTGGTGCTAGGTTCCAGTTTCCTACTTAGCTTCCTTCACTTTGCCCGGTTTCGACATTCGTTTATGTGAGGTTGTTCTCCTTTAGGTCCCCTTTCACTATCCAGCTAGCTTTTTGGGCCTGCAGCGAGACTTTGAGCCTTGTACGATGATGTAGAGACATCTATTTCCGATGTAGTCTGGATGCCTGCGACTTATGGGGCCGTACCAGCGGAGAGGACTTTACTTTTATTTGTTTCAAGTAAAGGTCAATAATTTGTTCTTATTTGACGTTAAAATTATTTTTGTATGTATAACATTTATTAAAGTGTGCACGTATTGTACTCTAAGTTTACGTGTTCACGTCTAAGAATTATTTCAGACTAACTTTTGCCCGTGGTTTCGCTCGTGTTACTTTAGATCTGACATGTCCCTCGGTAACAGTACACTTTTTCTGATTAAATGTAACAAACTTTCATTTGCATTTAAAATGTCAGTTAGGTTTTTTGTGGTATATTATTATTCAGATTCACATAATAAAATACAAAGGAAAAATCTATTCTAAAGCATAACTATGTATGTATATTAAAGCATCTATATTTACAGAACAGTTTGAATATCGATTACTGCAAAACTGTTAATTTTTACGTACAATTCTGAGAATTTCAATGTGTTGTCTATAATTAGTACAAAACGTGTTAATAAGAACCATATGTATCAATTTATGTAGTATCTTTTACGGAACTACTAAGCAAAACATTTTTTTTCTACATTTGTAACTGTCATTATGATTAATAGAATGTACATTTTGTGAACTGCAACTCATAATATATTCTATTTATTTAGATTTAAATATCTAACACATAAATATTAAAATTGTATAAAATACAATTATTATAATTGGAACCTGTTAAATACAAACATACGTAAAGAATTAATATTACAAGCTAGAACTTATAACACTATTCAGTTCAATTACAATTTAATATCTAATAAAAGAAATACAGTTATAAAAATTTGAAGCTGTTAGATACAGACGTAGGTATGTAGAAAAAACGTCTATTGTTCTCTAGAGATGATGCTCTCGTGGCGAGATTTAATAACTAACATTCAATAGGTTTTTTTTTGCAAGGTCACAACTCGCGAATGTTTTACTGTGTACAAAAACAAGCTACGGCTTAATATATCGCGATGATATTGGAGGTACGGTGAATGATCATGGTCACATTTCTAATGACGACTACAAAGGCAAAAAAATAACAGAATGGACGACGTTGAACTTCTATTTTTTTTCTTCGAAATGACTACGCTATTGGCTTTACGCGGACGAGCCTTCATACGACGCTTAATTCTTTTGATTGATGAATTGATAAAATGATTATGTTTTTAACTTGTCTTCGGATCTACAATATCGGTTAGACCTCATAATCTATACAAATAAAAATCAATTGCAGAATATATCTAATCGCATCACTTAAGAACGACTCCCATATATCTGAATTATTCTTTTTGTTGTGTTTAAGATTCTCAGGGCAAGGTTTTTATGAAAGAAAATCGTCGAAAATCTTTTAAAAAAATCAGAAATATTGGTAAAAAAATCACCATATAACAAGTGAGTGAGTGGCGGCCATCTTTAAAAATATAGACAGAACTAACAATTTGACGTTAAGATTCAGTTGTCATTCTATTTAATATTTTTTAATTACATTTTTATCACTGTTATTTCACAGGCGATAAATTTGAATTTGCAATACTTTAAGGTTATTATTTCACTGAGAATATATTATATTTTATAGGTGGGATTTTCACTAGAGTAACTTTTAGTATTGCAGTATATAAAAAAGTAATTATATATGTATATCTGTTCAACTACCTTATCGTCAATTCTGCCATCTGCAACTGATCTTTTGATTTGCGAGATCTCACCGGATAGCGGAGTATTTGGCTTAGCTAGTAGGTATTTACTTAAATTTGGCCAAACATCACGATATCATGAATGTGTCGCATTATTACTAGTGTGGCCTCGGCAATAAAATGTGACAATACAATTGTATCAACAATTGCTGACACATAGATCATTTCCATTATGACAGATGCGGTGTTGTGAATTTTTTAAATCAGTTACGATTATTTTATATCTTATCTAGCGGGCTCAGCAGATGTTGTCCTTGACTATGAAAAAATCCTTGACAAATTATATACTAAAACGTTTTTCATGAATCACTTTATCTACTGGTGAAAACCGCAAAGCCGTTCAGTAGTTTTTGAGATTATCGCGAACAGACAGACAGAGAGATGCGGTAGGGGACTTTATTTTATACTAGGTAATGATAATCCAATCCATCATAAATATTTAGTTTATTAATTACTATTTTATTATGGTCATTATAATATAATGTTGGTGTTGATATTAGCAAATTCATATATTGATTACGTGATAATTATTTTCGTCTCGTAAGTAATTTTGCAATTGTATGTTTTAAGATTTCTTTAAGATTTATTGATAATACTTGTAACCTTTCAGTTGCAAACTAACATATATTGGCCATGTACAAAAATTTAATCATAGTTGGTCAAGTCGGTTTTGAATTAGATCCAGACAGACAGATAAAACATTTTATTATGTCATTACCAATGATATTAAAAGTTAAAATGTGTCGTTAGTCATTATATACAGAGCTAAATATTTATTTAATATTAGTTATTTGCTCTTAGGAAAATATATTTTGTTTAGGAAACTATTTTTTAATTTATTGCCCAAGAAATTGGCGAATTGAAATTTGTAAAAATAAGGTACAATTTGGGAATTTATATAATCACCGTTTTGTAATGGAAAATGGTCCTTTTTAACCTAAATACACCTTACGAACTGAAGTAGAACGTCGGTAGATAGGGATAGTAAATATTAAAATATATCTGAATTAATCTGAAATCTGTAATACAAGGTTTGTACAAGGAATGTTATTGTCACAAGGTTTATAGTTTTTATTTTATATTTAAAATAATATTGGTGTTTCTAACACAGTATTTTGTAAGTTTTGTACAACGTATAAGAGTGTTAATGACATTTATTACAATCGATTACTTTCGTAACAGCATATGTTTTTTTGTATACAACATTTCATTAAAAACGATTGAGAATAAATTAAAATTTTAATTCTTACTACTTATTTTTCTTCTACAAAATTTAAAAGTATTATAAATATATTTTATAGGATATCAATTTCTGAATAATATGTAATTCCAAAACATTAAAGCAAAATATCATTAATATCGGTTGAGCGTTTTTTAAGCTTTTCAAAAGCATTTTTAATAATACTTGTACTCCATCAAATTCGATTGCAATATGATCGGCTGAGTGCCTTAAGCGCTCGCCTTAGTAGTTCGGTGAAGCTGTTAAGACCTTGCTTGGTCAATAGCGTAGTCAGTTCGAAAAAAAAAATTGCAATATGCTTTTCATGTATAATTTGTAAAAATCAATCAAACGCTTTTTGGATTAAATTCGAATAAAAAACGAATAAAAAAAATTGAAAAAAAACAAACAGATTTTATAGATTCTATTAGTACTTACTACCTGTCCGCATTTGTCTATATTATAAACTTTAACAACAATTAAATCCAAGCTAGCTCCACATGGTAGCGATATACGGTAAAATGGATAACATATATATTAGGTATACGAACTTTTATGATGATCGACGTTATTGTTGATCGAAGTGATCGACCAAACGGTGTTAGAGTTTATCGATATCATATATATACCAACAGCCATTTATGTTGTACTGATTAATTTCAACTAATTCAAACTAGCCAACAATTAGAGTGAAAATAATTTGTTATAATAAGAATTTATGTTACAGAATACTCAGATAACCTACTTTGTTTAAAAAGATAAAATAAAAAAATATCATCATTAAAACTCACCGTTTTTTCTTATCCTTCATGATGAAATTACTGGGTAATAATTAAATTAAAGCTCTAAATAGAGATCTTCAACGTTCTAAAAAACCTTTCACTGAATAATACTTTCGAAATGCTAAAATTACTAATAAATGCCTTACTCCGCCGTAAAAATCATTGGTAATAATA
>MU160456.1:30898-54435 GCA_015888305.1 Antheraea pernyi | reverse complement strand
AACGTAGTACCTCGTCCGACGATATAGGGGCAACAAGCCTGCCTAAACTGTTACAGTACTAATCCCGAAACACCACATCTGGTGTATAGTGGTTGTTATGTAGACTAACAATATTGCCATAGTCTATCACCTAGAGAGTGAGTTTACAATGCTTTTTATGTTGTCCTTTTTTTTTTTGACGTGGGGAAATCCCTTATTGATACGCCACCTCCCGGGGGAGAGGGTGGGTTATGTCCGACTCGCACAGACTAAAATCCCACGGTGTATCGACAGACCGTTTTGTGGGGGCAGCAAGGGATCGTTCGAGCTAGTCAACCTTGTAGAGCCGCCCCCACGGTCCGCCCGGCGGAAGGTGACCGCCGGGCTCCTACCTATAGAGGGACAGATCGGGTACACACCGGCTGCCCCTCCTCGTCCGCCGGACCTGTGCAATGAGGAAATGGGCCCCCCGGCCCATCCCCTCAGGTCCGGCTACGGTGTTAATATCAAAATAGTTTTACAATACGTGAGAACAAATATAGTTACGACGAAATCTACACTCGTACTCATGGTTTAGAAGTAAAATGGATTATTATCCGCGACACCATGTACAAGACTCAAATGGGTCCGGTTCACTAGTTTTAACTCCCATTGACTCCGTAACTCTATTGGCCTCTGTTTCCGAGTAATAGGTAAGTAGGAAATGGTTTTTGCATTCAAATCAATTCGAAGACGAAATTGAAGGTTAAGGTCTGTTACGGTATTTTTTTACTTTTATCTACCTACACATATAAATAGGGAGAGATAAAACAGATTAGTGCATCTTCCTCTTCCCTGTTTTTCAGTCGATTTTCTTTATTATTATTTTTTGTGAGTACTTAACGAGGCTTAGTGTCATCAAAAAACGTTTGGAAAAAGTTTGCATCTTCAGTTCTTTTGTTCTTCTTCTTCTTATATAGAAACAGTTGAAGAAATAGCTGTTACTAATATTTTACGTTATTTTTCAAGATCGTCAAACTCTGTACATTTAAAATATGAAGATCATAAGAAATAAACTAAAACCCTTATGAACGGCAAAATGTGAACTTCATTCTCGGTTTATAATCACTGGAAATCTTAAAAAAAACTAAACATGTAATATGGGCGATTAATATTGGATTTAGCTCATTTTTAAACGTAACGGTACAATTGTGGTCTAATTTCGACCAATGGTTTAGATTTCTATATTATCTGTATCACAAGGTTAACTACTCAACATATGATACTAGGAACTCATTCTTTTATGCTAGTTTCTTGTGTTTTTTTTACTTTATTTTTGGCAACCAATCTTATAGTTTTTTTTTTTTTTCGAACTGACTATGCTATTGACCTGGCAAGGTCTTTACCATTTTTGGCAACCAGTCTTCTAGTAGACTATTACTGCCATTGTCAAGTGAGTATCGATATTACGAGTTTCTTGATATAATTTCAATTTCAAGATGGTGGCCATCTTGTTAGAACTTTCCTTGGAGTTTTTGTGGCAAGTCAGAATCCATGTTCCAATAACCAAACTATATTAAGTAAAGCTCACCAACATTACACAATATAGAGCCAAATAACACAAGATTATAGATAAAATATAAAGATGCATAGCATTCCAAGATCCCGCCAAAAACTGCTTGTATTTTATACGTTCCTTACAATAGTTGACATTTTAATACAGATTACCTTATGTCATTATTTTTGCCTTATACTTTTGGTCAGAAACTTAATTTACATACTATTTGGAAAATTACCTTGTAGTGTTTTTAGGCAGTATCATACGCGAATAATGCAAATTATCTGATGGAAACCTTGAAGCTTTAATAAAGATTAACGGGAATTGAACTCATGGCATTACAACTCAAACGTAGGAGGGTTATTAATTCATTTACGGTAACAACTCTAAATGTTTGTATTGACGTCGTTCGTAATTTAATCGAGTTATAATTTAACTTATCTAATTGTTGAATTGATGGTGTTTTATATCTACAATATCTGAAAAATATATCTGCAATATTTTTCCCATCTTCAAATTAATCATTTTATTAGAAAACGATAGGTATATATTTATTTGTACAGTTGTCAATCTTATGATAGCTCCAATTGTTGCGGATATACTTATATAAGGGGACGAAGCAAGGCCTGATATAATATATATATGATTGTTTGTTACACTTTTAGGCCTTAATTACTCAACAGATCGCCATGAAATTTAGCGTACACGTTGTCAAAACTACAGAAAATAACATAATAAGAACATAATTTTTTATCCAGAAAAAATTGACTGTT
This sequence comes from Antheraea pernyi, assembly GCA_015888305.1. NCBI lineage: Eukaryota > Metazoa > Arthropoda > Insecta > Lepidoptera > Saturniidae > Antheraea > Antheraea pernyi. The sequence continues at coordinate 52,146 of MU160456.1, read as the reverse complement.
CCCAAGAATCCCAAAGGATAAATTGAATCTAGGATAAAGCAAGGGAAGCCCCGGGAAAAAGCTAGTAAATTTACGAAATAGTGGCGATGGATCAGTCTTACCCGCCAAATACCTATTAACTCCGCTTAAACATTTCTAAGTTATATGAGGATGGAAAGACAGAGGCTAGATTGAGTTTCTCTTTTTAGCCTGAAAATATAGGCTATATACATTGATATACAAAATCCCAACATGCACACTTAACGTTTCACAGCCGGCACACAAAAATGAGTGCATAATTTTGGATCATGCACTCATTTCAAATAGTTTCGCGTCGATTGCGTTCTTGTAAAAACAACTTTAAATCATGTCGGTAAAGTTGAATTTGAAAATCATAAGTTTACCGCAGAAGTAGAACCACATATGCATATTGGAGAGTTTTTGAGGGACGGTTTTGAGCGCTACTGTTACTCGAGACTGTATCTTAGGTTTTTATATGTCAATGCTTATTACCGACAAAACTCTTGACGAACTAATCACTCCTTCAATAGTATAGTAATGTTCAATCTCTATAATATTATCTATACTAATATTATAAAAAGGTAAAGTTTGTGAGAGTGTTTTTTTTTTATGTCATAGGTGGCAAACGAACAGGTGGGTTACCTGCTGTTAAGTGAACACCACTCCATGGACACTAACAACACCAGAGGAGTCGCAAATGCGTTGCCATCTTTTGGAGAGAAGGGTTAGGGGAGGGAAAGGGAGAGGGGAGAGGATAGGAGAGGGGAGGTGGGTCTCCGGCGCTCTCACTGACCGAACGAAACGCAACAATGCAAGCACTGTTACTTCACGTCGGTTTTCTATGAGAGGGTGGTACTACCCCGGGCGAGCCGACCCATTCATGCTGAAACCAATGAACACGTTGTCAAAACTACAGAAAATAACATAATAAGAACATAATTTTTTATCCAGAAAAAATTGACTGTTCCCAAGAATCCCAAAGGATAAATTGAATCTAGGATAAAGCAAGGGAAGCCCCGGGAAAAAGCTAGTAAATTTACGAAATAGTGGCGATGGATCAGTCTTACCCGCCAAATACCTATTAATTCCGCTTAAAAATTTCTAAGTTATATGGGGACGGAAAGACAGAGGCTAGATTGAATTTCTCTGTTTAGCCTGCTAAATATAGGCTATATACATTGATATACAAATAGTAAATTTACGAAATAGTGGCGATGGATCAGTCTTACCCGCCAAATACCTATTAACTCCGCTTAAACATTTCTAAGTTATATGAGGATGGAAAGACAGAGGCTAGATTGAGTTTCTCTTTTTAGCCTGAAAATATAGGCTATATACATTGATATACAAAATCCCAACATGCACACTTAACGTTTCACAGCCGGCACACAAAAATGAGTGCATAATTTTGGATCATGCACTCATTTCAAATAGTTTCGCGTCGATTGCGTTCTTGTAAAAACAACTTCAAATCATTCAGGTAAGGTCGAATTTGCAAAGTCATAACTTTATCGCATATCTATAACCACGTATGTATATTGGGGGTTTTGCGGGGCGTTTTTGAGCGCTACTTTTATTCGAGACTGTGTGTCTTGGGTTTGGGGTTTTTGCGGGGCGTTTTTGAACGCTACTTTTATTCGAGACTGTGTGTCTTGGGTTTTATATGTTAATGGTTATATAAGTTGAAATGTGCCGTCTTCTCTATAGAATTACTCGTGGGCTTATTTTGGTATTATATATATCTTTCTATAGATATCTCTGCTTTGAAACCGAAACTTAGCTGTTTCTGCTATCGCTTAGTTATTGAGAAATACGTAATCAAGGCGCGGTTTATGCAAGCATCGTCATGGTTATCTATGCAACTAGGCATGAATACGAATGCTGTCTGAATACAAAACATATTCGAGACTAATTTGTTTCCTTAAAATACATACTTTAGAAGTCATGTGATTTTATTTTTGCAATGCTAAAATTTAATAAAATCGTTCAGACAATCATAAAAAGGCAACGAAACTGTATTGAAATGACCCCTCGGCCGATGTTTTAAGAACCAGGTCTCAAAATGTCGGATCATGTTTTAAATATCTCTCCAATTTTTTTTAACTACATATAATTATACATTACATAATCTGCTATTGTTCAAATTTTTCAATTTTTTTTTTATTGATTTTGATTAATTTATCCTGCCAACGGGCATTAACCAGTGCATCATAAAGTCTACATTTCTTTGCATGGAGCTCAAACCTTTACAGTGTTATTACAAAAAAGTTAAATACGTATTGAATACTTGCTTTAAAAAAGTTTCGAATTAAATGCACTGCGGTCGCTGAATGTTTGCAATCTTGCTGTTTTGTCTCGCTTTAGTTACGTTAGGTTAGACTTGTAAGGAGGAGGAGTAAACCTCGATAAAAAATCAGTATGAGGGCGGCGGTGGAGGGATTTTCTCTCCGCTACCGGCTGAACCCAGGGGGGAAGGGGCGGGGGCCCTGACCTCCCATTGCACGGGTTCGACGGGCTGGGAGGCAGTCTTGCAACCAGGCTGCCTCAGTCGGGTGTGGCGTGGGAAACGCCTGCCGCCGGAGGGTGTTGCGGAGCCTGCTCACGCACCCCGTGACACCCCCAATAGTGTGGCGTAGGTTGTCGTGGAGTTTTAGTCGGTTAAAGTTGCCGAAAGGCACCGGCAGCTGCGTCATAACACGCAGGTGGCGGTCGACTCAGCTCAGGCCCCCTCCCCCGGGGGCCTGACAGTCCATGATGGATTTTCTCTCCACGTTAAAAAATAAAAAAAAAAGGTTAGACTTGTAAAAAAGAATAACGGCGAACTTGCCTCGGGCGAGCGCGGTGCATTTATTACAAAGTTAAAAGTTAAACCAAGTATTTAATACATATTAACTTTTTTGTAATAACATGGCTATGGTTTTGGACAGTCCATGGGTTATACAGTATGGTTCAGTTAGACAAGAAAATCAGGTCGTGTATTGTGATGTATTACAACATATTTCATATTGAAAACGGCAGACGCGTGGTGTTGTTTGTAATTTTTAAAACAATGAATTGCGTATTCAATAAGATATAACATTATGAATAATTCTTGTGTAATATAGACACATATATATTGATATAGTACGTTTACTCGTTCTTAACGACGTAGGATAGTCATAATTTCTCAATATTATGCAATATATAGTTTTATATATGTCATATTTATGGTTCTTGTGTAAACAATTGATTATATATCCTCCTTTATTAGCCTATAATAATTGCCTATACTATTCGCTTATTCCACGAGTAACGTGTTATGATGAAATATCTCGTGCAAGTGCCTACAAAATTTTAATGATAAGCCAGTGAACGACTCATATGCGGAACGGGAAATTGTCAGATAAAATGTTTTAGGAAATTCAGAACGTATAATATATCTCTATGGCTCTCAAGTGTTGCTGCCGGAATACGCCTATGATTATTACTATTAGGTAACAGTAGGAAGGCATTAGAAAAAAAACCTACTAGGCTATGGGTAGAGTATACGATTATACCATGATATATTCTTACACCGAAAGTTCTGGTTTTAATAATATACATTATCGGTTTTTTGCGTTTTGACTGCAGTCTCATCTGATGTTAAATGATGATTTTTTTTATTGTTGCACGATAAAATGACTGCACTGTGCCTGATGGTAAGCACAGTACAATCCAAAAACAATGGCGACCACCGAGTGACACACTATCCATCGCCGGTCGCTGCTGTCATTCGGGCCTGCGAAAGGCTGGATATGCACAGGCTCATCCCGAAACGCGACCCGCAGAAGCGAATCACTATGACGGGCTTTATCGCCATATACATGGTGGTTGCGACACAGTCAGGTTGTAAACCCTACCACCCCGCTTTCGCCATTGCCTCGTTCGTTATTCAGCAAGGTGCACCACGTGCACGTGAGGTTGGCTTGGATGTCTCAAGTCTTCGATGTTATTCGACACCTCTTACACCCTCATGTGGAGGATGTGGTCCAAGACGGTAAACACGATAAAGCTGTAGCTGTAGCTGCCGGAACACACCATAGGTTATCGACAACAGATTTTCACCTTGAGGACGGTAGCTATCCAGGCAGGCAAAGGAATATACCAATCACCATGTTAAGGTTTCGTCACGATGTTTTCTGTTATCGATAACGTTGGTTCATTGCAAGATTAGAACTTACGTTCAGCGATGCGGTATTCGAATACGCTATTAAATCCTTAGTGTACGTCCAGAGTGGACGCTATAATCGAGCGTCGAGCGTGGCGTCGCGTGCGGCGCGTTCAGCATCCAAGAACGACGCACGCGCGCCACTCTGGACACTCAGGTATTAATGCAGGGTATTTTCACTCCTCGAATTGTGTGGAAAAGGCTCGTCTATTTTTGGTTATCAATCCACTCTCTAGATGGCACTGTTATATATTTTTTTGGCAAGTTTGATAACAAAAGATTCTGGATGACAATTAATTTTGACATTTCAAACTGACAACTTTCAAATATTTGGTTTCATTCACTTTATTTACGTATCTGTTACGAGAGTGGCTCCCTTAAATATTCTTGCCTCCCATAAACAATTTTATCTATCTCCTGATCTACGTAAGTGATGTAAATAAAATCTCGGTTTATGTCTGAGAGTACGGGTTTAAAAAAAAACCCACTCCGAACCTCGGCTTGAACAATGAGGAAGGAAGGAAGAACAACAAGGTTTCTCGGAAAGCCAACAGTCTTGGATGCAACAACAGAAATTTTACTAAGCTAAACAACTTAACCTAATCATACATATACAAATTAGTGAAGCATACATGTGTACCAGTATGTGTGCCTCACGATCTCAAACACGTATTTTGTCTGTCAACTTGGATAAACTGAAGTAACCCAGATCGAAACACTAGTGAAAAAAATAAAAAAATTGTTGGTTATATAACATGAATATATAACATTAATCCTGCTTGTATAGCAGATTACCTTGTATAATCTATACTATAATATTATAAGGTTGTAGAGTTTGTTTGCTTGAAAGCGCTAATCAGGAACTCGGGAACTATTAGTCCATTTTGAAAAAAAAAATCAGTGTCAGATAGCCTATTTATCGAGGAAGTCTATAGGCTGTATATCATCACACCAAGACCAATAGGAGCGGAGTACCAAATAAGAATATCTCAGAAGGCTATAGGCTATATATCATAACGCTAAAACCAATAGAAGCGGGATACCAATGAATAATATCTCAAAATTGTTTATTTCCCTTTTAAGATCTTCCGCTGCGTTAGTCCAAAGTAACTATTCAACGCGGAGGAAGTCGCGGGCAAGAGCTAGTTGATTATAAATAAAAATTAATAGCTAGATGTATGTAAAGCGTATGAGTAAAGAATGACTGCACCTAATTAATTAATTACTTCTATATTGTTTTGCATGGAAAAGGCATTGTATTTAAAAGAAATGTCTGAAAAATCGTACGGAAAATTGAGGAGTAATATATCTACATATAAAGAAGTTTGACGTACAGTTGGCATTTAATTTAATTATACAGTCGTACTATAAAAGCGTTGGTTGAATGAGCGAGTTGAATATAAAAATATGAATTCAAACGTTAACCTTGTGAGAATTAAAGCAATATACATTGCACACCTCAGTGACTTTGCTAATATTAAAATTAAAAGAAAAAAACTAAATTATTCTTAATGATTAATGCCGAGTTTTTTCGTGTGTATAATAACAATTTGAATTTCTATCATTTTAACCAGAATGCCTAACAATCTTTTGTGACAATTCTAACCTCTTTTAAAAGATTTAGATTATAGACAACTAGAAATCTTCGTTCTTTTTTTAGTATTTGTAAGGTGGTAGAGCCACGCTAAAGTTACTACTGGTTTCAGCATGAATGGGTCGGCTCGTCCGGGGTAGTACCACCCTCTCATAGAAAACCGACGTGAAGTAACAGTGCTTGCATTGTTGCGTTTCGTCCGGTCAGTGAGAGTGACGGAGGTCCACCTCACCTCCCATCCCCTCCCCTCTTCTCTCCCCCTACCTCCCTTTCCCCCACACACACTCATCCCCCACCACCTGTTCGTTTGCCTGCTACGACATAAAAATAAAATAGAATCTAATATCTGTGTTCGAAATATTAATTTTTGGTAATTACTTAACAAATTCGCCTGTTTTTACATGTACGATTCTATTTTAAATCAAATATGTCAGTGATTATAATAACGTATTCCGCATATTAATGTTCAATAATGATATTAAAAAGTAACATATATACATTCGTTTATACTTATACTAGCGGGCCCGGCGGACGTTGTCCCACCCTGATAATATAAAACCTTGACAAATTATATCTCTACTCACTTGTATCCACTGGTAAAAACCGCATAAAAATCCTTTCAGTAGTTTTTGAGTTTATCGCGAACAGACGGACACACAGACGGACACACAGATGTCGCACAGGACTTTGATTTATTCTATACTAGCTGACCCGTGTAACTTCGTCTGCATCGAATCGGTTATGTAATTATTTACGACATCACATTAGAAACCTCAAAAATAACAGTATTTCTCCACTATTTAATGGATGTTATTATACATATAAACCTTCCTTTTCAATCACTCCATATATTAAAAGAAACCGCATCAAAATCCGTTGCGTAGTTTTACAGATTTAATCATACATAGGGATATGGGGACAGAGAAAACAACTTTGTTTTATACTATGTAGTGATAATTATGTGAATATCTTATCAGCAATTCCTTTTTAAATTTCAGCCAATTCTTACTTTCAAACGCACATCTAATGCTACATTTATCATGTCATTTCCTACAGGTTATTCAACAGATTTCGTTATCTTATTGGTTCTGAGAAATGTAATAGGAATAAAAGATTATCTATCATAATCATATGTTACATAAACAGATAAATCCACTTGATGTCGAGTAAGGTTACGTTAAGATACAACTATACTTACTTACAAATAAAATTTAAGTGTCTGTTTGTAATACCATAATAATAACTTCTAATTAAATGAACGTGGAAGTATATATCGTAGATATAACAAAAACTTTTTTTTTACAATTTTTGTCTGTCTGTTTGTTTCGGCTATTATCTCCGAAACGGTTGGACTAATTTTGACGAGACTTTCAGTGGCAGATAGCTGATATTATAAGCTGTAGTTTAAGCTACTTCTACTTGATTGAAGGTAGCGTTACTTTGCGGAAGTCCATCATTATTGCGAAAATAAAATCAAACGTTTTTTGTTACAGTGAGACTTGGTAGCGGCCAATTAATTCGAGGCGGAGGTGCATATTAACGTCTACTATAATATTTAAGTTACTTTTATTTTAGAAAACAAGATTTCCGCGCAAATATAATCTATACGTGTATAATAAGAATTTAAATCTAACGTTTCTGTAATTTTCGATTTTCGTGAAGAAAAAATGCTGCAGGAATAAGCAATAACATACATTTCAATCATTCTTAGAAATGTCTGTCTGTCTGTTTGTATGAACACGCATCACTGCTTAAGTACTGAGTTTATAACAAAACCTGACCAAGAAAATAAAGTATATCTTCAAGAATAACTTAGTCTTTGTTTCATTAAAATCGGTTCACTCTTTCAAAACTTATTGTAATTTTAATGACGACGCGACTTGAGTTTTTTTTTTATAGTAGCACGGCAAAATGACTGCACTGTGCCTGATGGTAAGCACAGTACAATCCAAAAACAATGGCGACAACCGAGTGACACACTCTCCTTCGCTGGTCGCCGCTCATGCCGGCCTGCGAAAAGCTGGATATGCACTGGCTGATCCCGAAACGCGACCCGCAAAACCGAATCACTATGACGGGCTTTTTCGCCATAAACATGGTGGTTGCGACACATTCAGGCAGTAAAACCATATCACCCCGTTTTCGCTATTGCCTCGTTCGTTATTCAGCAGGGTGCACCACGTGCAGGTGAGGTTGGCTTGGGTGTCTCAAGTCTTAGATGTTATTTGACACCCCTTACACCCCTAAGTGCGAGAGAAAGTAGATAAGTAAATGGACTACACGTTCAGATGATTTTATTAGTCACTTTTTTTTAACATTGAGTTCACGCGGACAGTCACGGGCACAGCTAGTCCTTAATAAAGATATAAACGCAGACGAAGTCGGGAGTTACTGCTAATATACAATATAATAATAGTACTTAGGTAATGAAAATAACCTGTTCAATAAACAAGTGTAGGAGTTATATTAACAATTACTTCGAAGAATTCCAGTTTGTTTGGGTTCAGTACAGTTTATTAGCTTTTTATAGTCATGCGTTATTATTAAAAAATGATTCAGCTTCATTGTGACCTGACAATACTTCAACAGTGATGTGTCAAGCATATGCAGTGGGCACGATTCATAGTCAGGGTTTTATATATATGTATTTAGCTATATATATATTTTAATAACAATTTTTGCGCAGTCGTTTTAACAGTGTTATGGTAAGACATGCACGCCTGGATTGCGATCACCATACGTAGGCTAGGTACCTAAAGTAAATTTGTCCAGGTATCTTGTTTCGTTGCATTCCCTTAAGAAGTCCGGTGAAGCTGTTAAGACCTTCCAAGGTCAATAGCGTAGTCAGTTCGAAAAAAAAAGCGTTCAAAATTCAAATATAGTTAATTGTACGACGATATCCGATCGTTATTCGATTCTGCTAATCACCCCGGACATGGTCACAAAGTACAATCTTGATTGTATTGAAGCGGAAAACATATGGGCGAAACGCCTATCAAAGTATCACTTCACGATGTGTCACGACTTTAGATTAAACGAACCTCGTAATATTTTATTGCAATCCATAACAACGTTGTGACTTACTTCATCGAGTTTTAAAGATAGATAATCAACCTTTACCGGTAACTTTACTGTTTAAAGAAAGGGAAGCGTGTCTGCCATATTTGCAATATTGGGTTTTATATACATTCGAAATTACGCAAAAAGGTGCATCTAATACAGTACGTAGTCGGTCCTAAATGGTTCACGTATCAGATTTTCATGCGTGTAATTCTTTATCGTTGAATATATTGTTTATTTTACGACACGTGAGATAAGAATGCCATTATGACCAATGATATTATAAGTAAAAACTTATAATATCACTCATTATGACCTACAAAAACAATCTCTTCATATTTTCATCATTGTATCTATTCAGAGCTTATCGTTGAAATTATGAGCAAGATTTAATTCTTTTTTATACGAATGCGGGCCTATGTAGCTCGTGGTGGTAGCATTAATAGGCTGATACGGCGGTAACGACGCCTCTCATTTAATAGTGTGTGTTTCATTCACAAATGTGCTATTTTCATATTAGGTACACTTAATAACTATGAGTTAAGCATATTTCGCTAAAGGAGCAGGCAACTAAATCTACGAGTTTTCTCCGATTTATGTTTTAATTAGATGTGCCCCTTAGAGCGGCTGAATACCAATTGAGATTTTATACACATATAACATACACCACTTACTAACTATAAGCTTACCTAAACGCAGTAGTAATCTAAGTCTATCTAAAAATCTAAGCCATCCGCCTTGTGTCAAGACGAAGGTACAATTTACAAGCAACGTAAGTAGTTAAATGAGATATAAAATTGTTAATGCATCTTGCTCATGGACATAGAAATACGTATATTGATAAAAACATAAAATGTCAAGGTTGTGCTAAATAACATGTCTAATGTGTTTAGTTCGAGAAATCCGATATTTTACGGTCTTATCGTATTATGGATTGATTTATACTAAATTTATTTAACGTGAATCGTTATTGTTTCACTAAAATCGGTTTTAATAGATAAAAATTAATATTGGCTAATAGATATGACATTTAAGATATAGCTGCGCAATCATATAAAATTTCCATTTCGTATTTCTATGAACAAATGCTTTTGCAGATATACTGGATGTTAGGTTAGACGCCATCAATATTTTTACAGGATAAACATTAGTAAATTTTCGTTCTAAATTAATTTAAAAAATAGGCGCTTAATATTTGACCTAATTATAACGTGAAAAGCAAACTGATTTTCACTCAACATCAGATGATTTATGCAAAAAGTGCGGTGAATCACCGCATTTAATGTGCGCCGCCCTTTGCCACGCACCCCGCTTCCCATTGTTCGACCGTGCGGCATTCCGACAATAAGCAGTTACGTAAAGAGTAACCTTGAAAAGCGCCCCTTCAAATCTGTTCATTGAACCTAGATGTGATTTTTGTACGTTTAAAAGTATCGTTGCCATACTTTAAAGGTTTTAGAATAAACTTTAACTAAAGTTTTCTTTGTTGTTTATTAGTATTTGTTTTGATGTTATTATTTTATATGTTAAATGTTTCCATGAATTACCACATTATTGAACGGTGTTAACCTTTAAGCAGTCAACTGGTATAACATATTTGATAATTATTATTGAAACCCAGTGAATAGTAAAGATGATGTTACGTGAGTGTACAAGCAAAACCTAGCTAGAGTTTGGCATTGATCTTACTGGTACTGCTATCTTGTTATAATGGAAGTATTCCTATATAGACTAATGGGCGGCAGTTAGACGTCGCGACGCGGTGTTGAGGGTGTCGAGCGAAACGAAGAGTTGTGAAGAACAGAAACAAGTGGCGATAGAAAGAGACGAAAAAATAATGGAACATGAGTTGGAATTGATAGTTATTGGCGTAGGCGTAAGGGGAGACGGTAATTTTTGCGTTATTGAAATATAAGAAAATGATAATGGCGGCAGCCTGTAATAATTGGATTCCTATCTATTTAACTTTTAGGAAAACTCATTCAGTAAATAAACGTTTCTCTTATTATTATAACTCTATAATTACGATTTTAAAATATCAACCGTTCAGAACTGGCAGTGGTTATGAAATATAAGCAAATAAACAGTTTTTATTAAAAAAAACATATAGCAACAAAATTCACAATTGAAAACTTCTATCTTGCCTCAAAGAATTTGCGGATAAATAGTATTGTCACCAGGAAAATAAGGAGGAAACTAGCACGTAATACTAAAAAATATGTCATGTACCTATTTTTGTAAATCCCTACTCAGATAATGAGTTCTACTGCTTGTGAAGTCTGGGTACAAAAATACACGTGCGAAACGATTATAAAAAGACATTACTTGAATAGGTATGGCAACTAGACTCGTGCTTGGATAATATGGCGCAATAAATGTTCAAGCAACTTGGCTGTCGGCGTTGTGCGATTCATTTTTTTTTGACACTTATACATTTTTCAGCTTATCAAAGTCAAAGAAAATATCGATACACAAATAATACGCATTATTTTAAATCAGTTATATCCTCTGAGATCTTTATTATATTATAGGCTATAAAGGGCAAATTAGAATTTACATTAATTGCCCAGTGCTACAGACATATTTAATATGAGTTTTTTTTATTAACACAGATGTTCCATTACCGATTTTGTGGGGCTTTTTATAATATAGAATAACACAATAAACATATTATTAAATGTAATATTACATTAGTGAAGTTATAGTATATACGTACTTATTTTATGTGTCATTTTAGATATCAAAAAAAAATATGATAAAATAAAGGTAACTGTATGGTTTTAACACCTTTTAACCTCAGATCACTACAACACTCGAGTGGTCTCCAAATGCGCTAAGATATTACTACGACAATGGTTTATATATAAAAAATGTAGGGCGTATGACACACCGTCCGTTATACGCATCTAGACCTCACCGTTCATAAGTAAATCATTGTGCCGCCCTATGAATTTGAGCCGAGGTTGTGCTAATTGGAAGAGACCGTATGACCCGTTACAATTCTTAAAAAAACCAAGATAAACAAATGCACTCGAGGTGTGTCATCTAACGTGTTTGTGTTACTATAAAACCTGATCGTTCGTAAAAGATTTGGATACATAGGGATTAACCGCTATAGGCGTTGGATTTACGTTCTTACATCTCATAAACAGAATAAAATGATTTTCATCAAATCATTGTCGATAATCTTTCTATTTGTTATAATAGTATTTGTATATGCAAACCCCGTAAACGAACAAAGGAATGAAGTACAAAGCGACGATGCCGAAATAATGGAAGTAGCTGAAGCGCAAAATCCATTTTTACCACGATTCGCCATGAAGAAACTAAAAGAACGAAGGGAGAAAGCAAAAGCTCAAAGAAGGAATAATAACCAGGATCAGTGGAGGAGGACGCATCAACCTAAAAGGCCATGTCCCCAAAATTATAATAGAAGATATTATGTGAGTATTTTTTAAGCATTAATCTTCTTTGTAAGATATTTCTGAATTTCTTTATCAATGGCGTTAGTCGATGAAAGCGGTTGGAAGGTGACGCCTTAGGAAGGTATACGAGATCTCCCAATCCTCTTGCCAGTGATGGCAGTCTATAAATTATTGACTTCCCTTAAGAATGTGACCCTGTTCAAGGTTAGTTATAAGTTAGCTGTAGGGATTGTAAGAAAATATATCGATATGTCAAAGAAATGAAAAATCGATTACACGTCTACAACTGACTTGATATTTATTTTTAGCATTTTTAATAAGCGATTTTAAAACCAATAATTCGGAGAATATTTTATTCTACAACTTACGGTTCCGTGTGACAATAGGTCTGGCCTTTATGTAGTCTGGTGAAGCTGTAAAGGCCTGTTACGCCAATAGCGCAGTCAATTTCAAATAAATATATCTCTAGCCTTTAAAAAACAATAGAAACTAATGATGGTGAATAATTTTAAATTCTGACATATTTCTCACTAACATTTTCCTATATAGATTTTGTCTATTTGAATATATCATTGTACGCCTATAGACAGCTGTAATAGATCAATTGATATGACGTATACCTTATAAACTTGAAATTCATCCATCTATCAACGTGTATTTATGACAATTGTAGAAGTTTAACTTAACCACCATGTGTTGACAAAAGAATATTATGAGGAAGCGTTTTAGTTCTACTATATATCGGGAAAATACAAAATGAGATTTCCTAGAAATCACCAATACGTCATCGTCTTACATGGTGATTATAAGCTTTACTTAGAAAGATGCAAACGCAAAAGTTAAATGATCAATACTAAAATAAGTTGGTTTTATAGATAGCTAAGGGCGGCGATGTAAAAAAGCAAGAGCGTACATGACAAATTTTAGGTATATAATGATAAAAAAATCGTTCGATGTTGATCTAAGATTTCTTTGTATTAATTAGAATATTAACTAGTTGATACCCACGATTGCGTCTGTTTCGAGTTTGTCTTATCATTATATTTTATGTACAGATAAAAAAACATAAGCTCCACACACGGCTTGGCCCAGTTCTTTATGGAAAGAAAATACATATCGCTGAACGTGTATACTAATTGTAGTTTCTTAAATATTAATAACTTAACATTGATGGAACTATAGTGATATTTTGTTTTATATAAGGAGCAACTATCTAAGTAGTAAAACAAAAAAACATGATTGAAATCTATCTAGTAGTTTTTGAGTGTTGTGTACACAACCGCAGACCTCTATCAATTTATTATAGACTAGCTGTGCCCGCGACTTCGTCCACATGGAACCTGATGTACAAAACAATGACTAATAAAGTCATCTGAACGTATATAGATAGTCCTTTTGCTTATTTATATCTCTCTCGTACTTACTCCGCGTCGTCATTAAAATTATAATAACTTTTGATAGAGTGGACCGACTTTAATGAAACGAAGACTAAGTTACTCCCGAGGACATGCTTTATGATTTTCTTATGCATATTCATACAAACAGACAGACAGACAGATAGACAGACATTTCTAAAAATGATTGAAATGTATTCTATACTTATTCCTAGACACCTGGAACATTTTTTTTTTCACGAAAATCTATAATGTACAGATACGTTATTTCATACATTCTTTTTAATGTATAGAATGATTTTTTTATAACCTGTTTTCAGTTTACAGAAGTACCTCATTTATTGTTCGCATTATATTTTACCGGTTTGTCGACACTTTCTAGAATTCGAATATATATCGCTCAGGAAAGTTTATTTGTTTAAATAATATTAGTAACGGTTGTCACTGACCTACATGTCTTCAATATAAGAGCAACGCTCCCAGCGACACTCTCATACATACAATTATATTCTCGAATACAAGGTTGATTATTATTTACAGAAAAAATGACAAGTGCAGCGCTCTTTACGCTAATACTGGGTGCGATCTCTGTGATGGCCGATCCAGTTTTGAAACAAGTATTAAGTGATAACAATATATCTTCTCAGCCAGTTGTAAGCGATGAATTAGTTAACATAAGTGAACCCGAACAAAACAACCCTGAGGAAAACAATGGATTAGTAACAGATCTTAACACAGATCCTGGGTATGAGACCGGACAAGTCAACGTCGTTATCGAAGATGATATTGGAGATCCACAAACAGAATTATTACCACCACCACAAAGTGAATTAAGTACAGATTACGGTTTCCCAGTAACTGATGACTCGTACAGGTACGCTCCAGTACATAAAAAGCAAGATGAAGATTTGGAAACGGCTGCGGGATTCGTTCCAATAACAATCTTCCGACGAAGACAAAAACCTCGAAGACGGTTCGCTACCCGTAGGAATTTTATGAAGAACCCTTACAGAAAATTCCACTTATTTAACCCGTATTATGCATATTATTATGGGCCTAGCTCTCTAGGATTTTACTAGTTTGTAAAATTTGCCAATTATTAATTATAGATAACAATATTTTTAGACTACGTTATGTGATTTAATGATAATAATAAAGGAATTTGTGAAATAAAGAAGTTTTTAGTTTACCAACACATTTATTTCTAAAAAATCTTTTAAATAGATGAATGAGTGTCTTATAAATGTAACATTTCAATATCATCATTATTAAAACTATCATTTATTTACAATTATTGTAAAATAACTCTTTACATTCCATATTATACAGCAGAAATGTTGTACACAATAACTATTTTATTACATTCATGGCAGTTCCTTAAAAATGTTTTATTTCCTTAATCGTAATACAATCGACTTATGTAACCTATATCGTCTTTTTCTGTTTAAAATATATGACACCATAACACAATGAATTAATAAAACAAACGAGGATCATAATTTTCTTTTAAAATACATTTAATATCGATGGTGATTTAAATCATAATAATTACGCCATTCATAATACCCAATAAAAATCATAAAACATAAATAAATATAAATAAGTAATTCATATGAATATTCATACTTGAACTAACAATTACACCATTAAAAATTGATTGATTATGCTGCTATAATTAAAAAGGTAGGTTGTTTTGTTGTACTAGAAAGTGCATTGGAAGAACACGTTCTCTCATTTACCAGGACCTACGAGCGCTTCGTCCGTTAATTCGTCATCGGTAATGCACGGGGAATTAGAGTGAGGTGATGGGGCGACTAATGGTGATGGCACAGGACTTTTAGCAAGCAACGCTAATGCAGGAGATTGGGGATACACAGGTCGCACTGCAACCATCCCTGACACCTTACTACCGGACGAAGACGAAAAATCAAGCAACATCTCAGCGGCTTCTTGCGGTGTCGTAGCTCCACTACGAGCTACTGAACCACTCGCCGGTGGTTTCATACAAGAATCTGCTCCTTTCCTATCTTCCGAACTGCCCTTCGGCGCGACAAATCCTTTTGCCATGTCAGTTTTAAAATCCAATGGCATTAAAGGATACGATCCAGGGTAACCCTCTTTCGTTTCATCTTTACTACGTTGTGGGCTTTCTCCTTTTGCCATACTGTCAGTTAGCACTTTTGAAAATTCCAGTGCTCTCTCAGACTGTTCACCTTTAGCGGTGGTTTTGGGACTTATTGCACCCATATTTAATAACGGTTTCGGGACGTTTAAAGGATAACCAGATTTTTGTAAAGAGTCCATATTTCGAGTGGAGTTTTCAAAATGGGAAAAAGAATATTTGTTTTGTTCTAAATTTCGGGAAAAATCATTTACCATAGATCGATTGTCATATTGCCCGGCGGTGGATCCCTTCTCAGCATTCTGACTTTTCAATTTCGGTATTTGAAACTTACTAGTATCTAAGGGCTTGATTAAACCCTCGACAAGAAAATTGGCTTCTTTTGATTTAAATCTGTCTCCGTCTACGTCATCCCTCGAACCACTAGGACTGGAATGTCGTTCAGATTTGGATGAAAAAATTGATTTTTCTGAGTTACTCATCAATTTATTTCTAGCTTTTTCTCTATCCCTGTCTCTCATTATTTTGGCGAGATCTGAGCTACTACTTTTTGGAGAGCCCGAGCTGGATTTAGTTGCTGATTTAGAAAGATTAATTCCGGCATTATTAGCACTCGACGATTTGGAATAAGGCACTTTAGACACATTAGGGTTACTAGAACCAGATGAATCTGATGGACTCAGATTAGCTTTAGGAGGCGTCGAACTTGGAGTTATATTGCCCGACTTAGAAGATTGCATAACTTGTGTCTTTTTAGATGCCGGTCCACTTATCACTCCAGGTTTTAGCCCCGTGTGTGTTTTAGGAGATCCTTGACTTGGTGGTGTGAGTTGCGGTGATGACTGTTTACTAGAGCTTGAACTACTATAATTCAATTTTGAGCTACTTGAAGATTCTTTCGTTCGAGTTTTATTAATTGTTATCTTCATGCCGTCGGAGCTAGGTTTCACCATGTATTCTTGATTTTTGCTATCGCTTATTTTTGCACTTCCGCTACTAGCATTTTTTGTATCCGAGTATTTGTTAACACTACTTGTAGAAGATTTTGTACTTAAATCGGTCTCTACGCCACAATGCTGTGCGGATTTCAGTTTATCTATAACAGCGCTTAAGGAACCTTTTCTGTTACGAGCCTGACTTGCATTAGGTTTGTTGACTTCAACGTTAGGGGGTGATATTAATGGCTCTGTTATAGGACTATCACATGTAACAGGAGTTATTTCTAGTTGTTTTAATTTCATTGGGTTTTTTAATTTGGGACTACTTCTACCGGAACTAGAAAAAGTTAGATTTGAATGTTTTTTTTCTTTATCTCTCGAAGTAAGAGAACTCGACCCGTAACTATCTTTAGATATCTTTTTTGTGAGGTCGTATCCGGTAGTACCTGATTTTCCGGAAGGTGAACCACTTGTCGCCGATTTTAATGTTGACATGCTCGGTTTTCCTGAACCGGACGTACTGTGTTTGGGAGAAGATATACTATGGTTTTTTGGACTCGAGTATCCTGGCAGATGTTTCGGACTACTCTGAACTGGGGAATGTCTCGGACTATTATGATGACTAGACGTGCCCGACGGCTTTCCCATACCCTTAATTGCACTGGGACTAAGAGATTTAGTGATGGATACAGAACGACCGTGTGTTGGACTTGGACTAAATTTTCTCAACAGGGAGTTTGGTGATGATGGTCGTAAAGGCGTGCATTCCGTAGGTTTGATACTAACTGAGACAGGCTTAGTTAATGGATCCTGTTTTGGTGGCACTTTTTCTGGAGGACCCATCGAGTCATCTCTTCTACGTTTCTTCTTCTTTTCTTTACTTCGTTCTTCACTAGATTTGCTAGATTTCTTTTCAGATCTAATTCGGTCATCGAGCGACTTCATTTGAGATGACGATATAGGCGTTATTGTTATAGAACTAGGTAATGTTGCTGGTGCTGCAGCTGTTATAGGAATGATTTCAATGCCTGGACGTCGATCCAGACATAACATCGATGACAAGCTGGATCCAGAACCAGAGTTTGATGAGTTAGACGAGCTGGATCCTATTGGAGTAATACTAACCGATGATGGCATAAAAGATTTACCTTCCGTTAGGTCCAGGAGCAAAGACGATGTATTTCTTCTTGTTTCTGAATCTTTACTTTTAAGCTTTTGCCTTTTGTGATCAGACTTCTGAAAAGAATTCCTGAAACAAAATAGAAACTTAACTTGCATTTTTATTTGTTATTCATAATATCATATTAGTTATTACACAATGATTATGAATGTTATTCGGGGGTTTATTGATCCGATCATTTTACTGAAACTACATAGGGTTCGAAGGTATTATAAATAAATTTAAAAAAATATTTAGGTTTGATATGATTTGCTATTTACCGGATCATATCTTCAACATCTCCATCATTCGAATTATCCATATCGGACGATATCCTATTATCTTGAGTTCCCAGAGCGTCCGTCGCGTCCATTCCAGAAAGTTCTAAGTCCGAAGCGAATTCGTTCTGTGAAACGGAAGACTCTCGACCTTCTATATCTTCATTTGTCGAGTTACTATTCATCGTATTATCGTCTTCATTGACGTAACCGTCCGAATTGTCACTCTCGCTGTCGGTATCCATCATATCACTGAGGCCTGGTTTGCCTTTCTTCTGACTAGCCTGCCAAGTGTCAGAATCTGATTTTCGTTTTTTTGATTTACGTTCCTCTGAACTTTGTAGTTTACCCTCATTTGGAACAGAGTCCTGGCACATTATCGACAGGTGATGTTGTTGTTCCGATAGGTATGCACCTGTGTTATTAAAATTTATGGAATTAATTAGTGAAGTTCTAACATACTTTCGGTATTATATTGGTCTACCTGCAGGTGTAAAAGGAACAGTTTATATTTTTTTATATATCGTTTTTCAATGCTTTTTCTAGACCTTTTATAGACCAATATCACTATTAAATATTCTATCTTGTCTATTTCAAAACCGTGTTATCAGATTGTATTACATAGTCTTATATTCTTTTTCATTAACGTATTAAAGCAAATGCATTTGGTGCATACATATCAGTTTCATTATATTAAAATCGAGGATTTTTTAACCTATTTACGAATTTCTATTTTCATCAATTCATTATATTGATACAACCTATAAAATAAAAGGATTTCCCGTATTTTTTGGCGTTTAAATTGATGACTGTTGTAGCACTGCGGGTAATAGACAAATTGACAAACAACATGGGTGGCCATAAAAAGAGGAACGAAATCAATGATCTTGTTAAACGCTTAAAGAAGATAACAAGCTCATTCCTTGAAAGAAAATTCTTCTCTAACATATAAACTGAACGCAGTTTGGCCACACATAGCTCAGTTTTAATCGGAGCTCATAGTAAACGACAACTGTAAGTGATATCTGTGAATAGTGTTATAACAAGTTATAGCCTTATAAAGAGAACAACAATATGTGTTTTGGTACTAGTGATGGTCCAATACTGTTTGTGTTACAAAACACTGTATTTCTGTGTATCAATCAATTTATTCATCGCAGTACACAGTATTTTATAGACCGGGGTTGTAACAATATAATGTTGTAATTAACAATCACAGTTATACAAAATGTAAAAGTTTCAATTTTTTTTTTATATTTTGAAGTATAAAAGACACTATTTTTGATGATATTTAACATAAATCCTGTTCCATATAAGTTCATTTTTGGAAAGCTCTAACAATACTGCAAAATCCTCAATCTTGAATTTAGATAATTTTAGAGACCAAATAGGTATTATTATAAGTGTAAATAATTAGGCTAGTAGAAATAGATATGTTTATGAATCTGACCGGAATGATGGTGTGAAACGTTAGAAGGGTAGAGAGGTCTGGCGTGGAGCGAGGGCGGGTCGTGCTTGGCGTGGTCGCCCCCGGGGTCGAGACCCCCCATGCCAAGGCTAAAATTTTGTTCCAATGCCGAATAACCACCATTCATATGCTTCGTGGCAGCCTCCCGCTCCCAAATCTTTACTAGAGACCTGTACGGTAAATTTTCAGCATACTTTATATGCACAATTATAAATATTCATGTGTTCATTATGAATTAAAAATCAAAAATAGTTTATTCAATTTAGACTCTAATAAAGACCCTATTATTTTGCAATAGATGGCTTTAGTTATCTGTATCTCAGGTTACATAAGTCCGATCGGGTTCCACTAGATAAAATTTCGTACTAAAAACTTTTTTGACAGTTTTGTGATTAGTTGACTCCGTTTTGACTGAGCGCGCGTCAAAAATGGACACTAGCACAGAGAAAATACGCAGTTTTATTATATAGAACTGATAATTGTACTGATCTGAAGAAACTGCAAAGTCTTATTGCAATAGTAGGGCTTACTACCACTATGTCGCTAGGCTTATCTTTTAATGCTGAGGTGATAGTGTGTTCGGACACCGCGTCCATGAACGTAGATTCGAGTCCTAACAACTAAGTAGGAGCGTTCGGTGAAGGAAAACATCGTGACGATGCCTTGATATGGTGGTAGGTCTTTTTCTCGGCTGTTAGCTAGACCACCTTCAATTTGAAAGTCTGTCGCTCAAGCACTTGTTGGTCTGCTCCGGCAGCTGCACTTCAGACACAGTCTCGTTTAGATTTAGCATATTTACCAGATGGTAATCTTAGAACACATTGTCTTTACATCAGATGTGACTGTGGTCAAAGGGTAAAGCCTATAAACATTGATGTATAAAAAACTCAAGATACACAGTATGTCTCAAAACTTTCGGCATACAATATGCACACAATTGAAAATTAACTCATTTCAAATAGTGGTTTGGGTCCTTGTAAAAACAACTTTAAACGATTCAGGTAAGCTTGAATTTGGAAAATCACAAGTGAACGCTACTTTTATTCGAGACTGTGCGTCTGTAAAGTATTTTTTTTAAATAAATGTTTCTTACCTTAATGTGATAGGTATGGAGTGACTCTTTTGCAAAACTCTCGTGATGTAGTCATCTACTTGGTCCCTGGCTGGTGTGTTCAGTGTGTAGACAGAAGCTCGAGGTGTTGCCGGATCAGATAGTTCCAGTTCCACGGTGGCCATGCTCTCTTCTAGAGGATGCTCGAGGGAAATAGATATGTGTTGCCATGAGAGTGCGCTTACTTCGAACATTAGCACACTCTCTAGATCAATAGCTGTAAGAATTATCAAATACAGTACAATAATATTCTTGGCATATAATTGGATAGGTGTTTGATAGGATATGTAATTGAGCGTGACACATATTTTTGAGACTGGTAAAATGATATCCAGAGACAAAACGACTACATTAAAAAAATATTAGCTGACATTTTTTTTTGTTTTGTCATAGCAGGAAATCGAACAGGTTAACCTGATGTTAAATGTTCACCACCGTCCATAGACACTACCAACACCAGTGGAGTCAAAAGTGCGTTGCCAGCCTGTGTTTGGGGGAAGGGAGGGAGGGGGG
>MU160456.1:10995-30392 GCA_015888305.1 Antheraea pernyi | reverse complement strand
TGCACTATGCCTGATGGTAAGCACAGTACAATCCAAAAACAATGGCGACCCCCGAGAAACTATCCATCGCCGGTCGCCGCTGTCATGCCGGCCTGCGTAAAACTGGATATGCACAGGCTGATCCCGAAAAGCGACCCGCTAATCACTATGACGGGATTTTTCGCCATATACATGGTGGTTGCGACCGTCAGGCTGTAGAACCCTACGACCGCGCTTTCGCCATTGCCACGCTCGTTATTCAACAGGGTGCACCGCGTGCAGGTGAGGTTGGTTTGGATGTCTCAAGTCTTATGATGTTATTCGACACCCCTTACACTCCCAAATTAAAGTGAGTGAAGCTGTTTCAAAGCTATGATTCAAATAACTTTATTTAGATACTTATGAATGCATGCATAATATTAGCTAGCAGACCATAAAATAATTAGTTTTAATGGATGATTTCATGTGATATAGTAAGAGAAGTACCTTGCTTAGGTTGGAGCCGCACACAACTAGCGAGCAGAGCATTGAAAAGAGCCTGTTGCCGAAGACAAGCTAAGAGCGGAGGAACATGTGAAGGGTGTGTAAATGGCACACTAGTTACAACACATCCATCTAACCCTCGTCTCTCACATATGAAATAACACTGGCTCTGATCTGGAAGATTCTGGAACAAAAACAGGAATTTATGCAAGGTTCGATTGGGAAAGCACCACTGGCAAACTTCATTCTGCTGCAAAGCAGTAATGCTCATACTTCTGCTTTCGCATCTAACTCGTACTGATGTGTAAGATGATGTGTGTTCCAATATACTAACATACTATATCTGATATCAAACTTCTGAATTGGTTCAACATAGCTACAAACCTCAGTAACCACTTAAATCAAGTTGATTGTATCTTCATTTGCTATACAGGCGGTCTTCGAATTACGTCGTTTCAAGTTAAGTCGAACATTGTTTTGACACTATTCCTCAAGCATACGTCAATTGTTTCGATTTCCGGCATAGGAGAATTCACTTGTCGCGGGGATTGCCCCGCACATGCCATTGATTTTGTTCAGTTACTTCATGGACAACGGCAAACAAGACGTAATACATTAGTTTTTTTTACATCTTTGACAGTTTTTGTTTTTACATACATATTTAAGTGAATTTTAATCTAACTATGCCTAACGAAAAAATATCTATCGACTTATGTCATTTCGATTTACGTCGCGTATTTCGAGAACCTAACATGCCGTAAGTACGAGGACTGCCTGTACTGTTGTATATCATAAAAATATCTCTCAGTGAAATTTAATATTGTATATCAGGGAATTTATTTGTGAGTTTTAACATCTAGTAAATTATTAAAAGAATATTCCTTTATACACATTATATTTATTTTTTCATTTCTCGAACTGACTACTTTATTAACCTAGCAAGATCTTAACAGCTTTACCGGACTACGAAAGCTACCTGATGAAGAACCAATAGTTATCTATAGAGGCTAACATTTAGGATATTTTTTTTTATATCCATAGCAGGCAAATGAACATGCAGGTCACCTGATGTTAAGTTATCACCACCGTCCATAGACACTAACAACACCAGGAGAGTCGCAAGTGCGTTGCTAGCCTGTGTATGCGGGAGGGGAAGGTGGTAGGGAAGGGAGAAAGGGAGAGGGAAAGGAGGTGAGCCTCCGGCGCTCTCACTGACCGAACGAAACGCAACAATGCAAGCACTGTTACTTCACGTCGGTGTTCTGGGGGTCGGGTGGTACTACCCCAGGCGAGACGACCCATTTATGCTGAAACTACTAATATCTACAGCGTGGCTCTACCACCTTCAATGAGACCAGAACCAGGTTTAAAGATTATAGTCCTGAGATAACAAAGCATCAGAGGCCATGAATAATTTTCGCGACCAAAAGAAAAAATATATCATCTACAATACGAAAATAAATTATGTCACCAAAAAAACTCTTAACGAACATACTAAAAATTCATATTAAATATTGTAAAATACAAGAAATAGCCACAGATTAGGTTCTATTTAAAAAAAAACACATTCCAAAAATTAATATATTATTTCCAGTACGTTTTTATGAAGTAAGTATTGTTATCTTTTTTTAATTTATTTTATGGAAATTAGAATATGTACATTTTATTATTTGAAAAAAATCAATATTCACATTTTTTTTTGCAGTATTTTGGAATGACGAAATGTCATGAAACTCAGAACATAAAAAGATCTTTTAACGATTATTAAAATAGTTACTGATAACTCTTAAACTATATGAATGTCGATATAGCATATAACTTTTCATGTACAAAATGTTATTAAAATCAATGATATTATAAGTACAGAGGTAGATACGTTCTACATGATATTTTGGCAAAACAAATGGCATGATAACGCACACATACGTAAGTTAATATTATTAGGCCGCACTCTCTTAAATAAAATGTGAAAGTAAGATGGCATATTCTTAATATCGGTGGTGAAAAAGAAATAGTTATATGTTGCTTAGATCTGCCTGTCAAAAATAAAGAATAATCAAAATAGACAGGACACCTTGCTTTATTTCTTTGAGATCTATAATTTCTTTGCGTAATATTTTTTGGTTACGTAGTATTTTAAAAATATTAATTAATTCGTGGTAATAGTAATATGAATGATATGTGAACTCTAAGAAGTTTTGCTTGCAGTGCAAAGCCTCCTAACAAGATGGCGTTTGTCATAGTTTTGAGGCATTTTATAAAACGCTGACATTATACTGAGATTATGTTTGCTAGCTAGCCGAGTTTTAACAAGGCGCTGTAGAAGCGCTTATGACGTATGTACATCTATTTACTTATAATATCATTGATTAAGAATTAAATAGATTCTCAAATTTAAGCAATTACTTTTTAACGATTTGTAAAAATATAACTGGCAAATTTTGTAATATATTAATTGAATCAGAAATGACAAAAGTTTTATTTCACAAAATTGCATAAAAATCAGTGAATATCATATATATTAATACGTGAAGCCTAAACTTTGTATCCCTTTTTAACGGAATTGGGCGAACGGATGAACGTGAAATTTGGCATAGTTAAAGTTTATATGGAGGAGAAGTGCAGAAAGCTATTTATTTTATATAAAATGCATTAGAAGTACATTAAATTAATTAAAATATGCATTACTCACACTACTGCTTCAATTTTACACAACATATACACACATGTAAATAAAAAAGACATTTTGACATCTGTCAATAAAGGACTTCAAAAAAGGTTGTGAAGAAGGTTGCTATGCTCGACTGTATGTATTATTTTACTCTTACGTTCCAATTACCCTTTTTCATTCTACATTCAACAATGATATTAACCCTAATAAAATTCAAACTTAAAAAAATCACTGAACTATGGTCGAATGTCGACCACTGGGCGCCCACTAGTAATTTAGAATTATACCAACAAATGAGCGCTGAAAAAATAGTGACTACCTTTTTTATCGACAATGTTCAAAATTTTTTGCCATAAAAAAAAATGTAGTGACAAAATTATAGATTGATTAATGTAGGTTATTGATTACAAACCACAAATAATCCTTTGCTGAGATTAAGCTCCACCGTTTTGCCGGGTGCGAGTTTGTTATACGCTTGCTGGGCTACAAGACCCAAGAGGGGTTTAGCATTTGACCAGTCTCCACTCACTTCCACCTGTAATATATGTTTTTTAATTAAAAATCTGACATTAATACAGCTAATCAGAAAACCATTGTTATACATACCTCAGTAGTAGCGTGTATGAGTTTTGCCAAACCAGAGCAGAGCGGTGTAGGCTGAGACAGCTTCAATGTGAAGCATGCTGGAAGCATTGCACTATTTTGTGGCACTAATTGCGCATAGATTGGACCATTTCTGTAAAAAGATTGATATTGCTGTGATTTTTTAATAACAAGGACTGCAAAATTTCGTCTCCTTTTATAGGTTTTAGTATTTTATAACAAACACAACTGATGTTAAATAGCAATGTGGTCTAAAATTATAAATACGATAAACATGGAGGTAATGGCTCTCAGGTGCAGCTGACGCATACATATAATAAAAATGTCTTAAAATCTTCTATACATATAGTAGTGTATATACGTTTTAGACTTTTGTGAAAAAAATACAATCCTACAATAAATAATCAAATACATTTCAATCATTTTTATTGCTAAAGTACCGTGTTCATGATAAAACCTCAATCATAAAGCATATCCTCGAGTAACATTGAGTCTTGGTTTCATTAAAATCGCTTCACTCTATCAAAAGTTATTGTAATTTTAGTGACAACGCGACTTAACCCGATAAGTAAATGGAGTTAATATATTCAGATGATTTTATTAGTTGCTGTTTCTTTACATTAGGTTCCATGAAGACGGAGTCACAGGCACAGGTAGTATGTTAATATAAGAATGTAATTTACGAGTTACCAGCATCCGAGTCTAATTAAAGCAATTTATATCTACCCTTTTCCTGGTCGTTGTCCTCCTGAAATAATAGGTGCTAACTGCAACTTATTCGCCGTTGAGCCCTCAAGTAATACAGTCGCAGAATGCCCTATGGGTGTGTGTGTGGGTGCAACCAGTGAAGCTAGACCACTTGACACTGTTGGTTTACCAAGTGTCAGTAGCTCAGCTGTGAGTGGTTGTAAACCTTTGTCTTTGTCTAGAAGTTCATAGGGCGATACAAAGTAAGTTAAACGCATTGCATGACCTGGAATTAAAAAAAAAATGTGTAAAATAGATATATGATACATAAAAAGATGCTACAGATTATTTGACCACTGTACCTCCTCTTCTTTTTTGTAAAAAACCGATAGGACTCTTGTGAACTTGTGCCCATGGGTCTTTGATAAAACTTTGAAGTTGTCTCAAAGTGCACAGGTCCTCTTCAAGACTCTGGAGTGCACTAAATGCTTTACATTTCACCTATAAGAGAAAAAGTCATGATTGAATATAATCATGCCAGGTGAATCAGTAGAGACTCTTCTGGCCAAAAGCGTATTAGTCAATATGGGAAAAAAGTAAATTTAAATTAATTGATGATAGAATCGTTCTGTAAAGTGAATGTTTAAGGGATAATTGAATAAATAATATAAAAGATATACAAAGGATTCATTCTCTAAGATGTGAAACAAGCAAATATGTACACTATAATTAACACTAATTTGGTTTGTACGGTAATAGTTTTCACAAAGAGATTAGTTTAACTAAATAATATAAAAGATATACAAAGGATTCATTCTCTAAGATGTGAAACAAGCAAATATGTACACTATAATTAACACTAATTTGGTTTGTACGGTAATAGTTTTCACAAAGAGATTAGTTTAACTAAAACTTCAGTCAGGGTTTATAAATGATAATGCTATAGTAACCACAAACTAAGCCATAGGCTGTATGTAATATTTATATTGAGAAGTAAAACTTATGTATTTTATTAATAAAAGCGACACGATTTTACATACAAATCTCATGACTAAAAAATCTCAAAAGAATATACTTTTTTTTCAGCATTAAGTTGATATACAGCAGTCAGTCCTTCCAGTTGTGCTGTGAAGTCTGCAAAGTCACCATGAGATATACATGTCACTAACTCTTCACAACTTTGTTGTTCTATCTGTAAAGGTAATAAATTATTAGCAACAATATTTATTACTATATGAATGTTGTAATAATATAACAATAATATTACTTTTCCTTCATGGTGTATTTTCACATCTTTCACTAAACCAGATGAATCCACTAGGATTTCTAAATAAAACATATCAGATGATATGAAAAAGTTAACTCCAGATGCTCCAATGACAAATTTCAATCTGGAAAAAAGTATGAACTCGTTGTTTAAACATGTAACTTTGGCCACAGCTTTACAACAAACACGGTTTGTGTAAAAACTGCTAATAGTCATCTACAACACATTGCATCTGCAATAAATTACAGACTGTAATTAAGTTAAAAGGATAATTATAAAAAGTGAGTCACCATGTTTTCTTTTTCTTTTTTCTTAAAAGCTGCATTTATTTTAACAAAGGTTGTATAATTTAAAAGTCCAAAGTGGTCTTTACTTTCATTTATTATTAAATACTAACATATCCAAACATGTAAATAAAAATTGAAATTATATTGTTTTCACCTTTAATTCTATGAACACAATTAGTTTTTTTTAAACATTAAGTCTGTTATATTCTGGAATTTAGTCTGGTCTATATGTAGTAATGATGTTTACTATTACAAATAAAGAAAGTAAATTAAAAAAAGTCAATACATAAACTTGTTACTTCATCATCTTCTTACCCTTATCCTACCTAAGTAGGGTCGGAACAATATTGTTTTCCTTAACATAAACTTCTTACTTAACTATGAGAAATCAAGTAATTTATTATACAAATTATGAAATATATCCAACATACCCAAGCTGCCTTGATAAGCATTCAAGTCTTTCTATGAGGTTTTGTAGGGAAGTGATTTTTATACAGTGTTGCAGACTGTCTAAACATTTCTGTAAGATCATTCGGTCTTGACTATCCACACCCCACCTTTTGTCCTGTTTAGAATAAATTTGTATTATATTTATTACAGGAGAGTATATTTAGTTTTTGAATTGTTTTTCCTAAACTTTCATAATATGAAACATCAACTATGGTAAAGTTTATTAAATTTGTGTTTTTCTCTAACCACAAAATTTTAACTATGTAATTTTATTTTTGTTTAATATAAAAAATACCAAAGAGGTATATAATTCTGTATATTGTAGGAGCTGAAATTATCAGTCTACTTAGTTGTTTTTGAAATATAATGCAAACTCTTTAGAACATAGTTCAGAAAAAACTCTGTGTAATATAGAAACTACTTCAATTTTGTTGTTTTTTTTTTTTAATCCATACATTGATACACTTTTTATAGCTCTACATCTATTCACTATTAGGAAGAAATACTTCATAATTCACATGTCAGTAAGTATGTACAGATGCATTATCAGTATTATTGTTTATGTTTACACAAGGCTTCAATTTCTAAGACTGACATCTGATGTCATAGCCATGACTTTATTATTGTTAACTGTCAAGCACAGTGCCCTGTTACTTATAGATTGTATGGTATCTAGGAAATTTTAAAGTCCTTTATTAAGCACGCTCACACCTCTTTTATCAGTCACAATCAAATTATGAAACATGGCCAGCCTCAGATCTACGAAAGGGCAAACCAGGACATTTGTCTTGGACAGCAGTTTCAGGAGATACCAAAATCATAATACAATATCATTAAAAAAAAAATTGCTTCACAGAGTGCCTGGTAGTCTCATTGTCGACTTTACAGAAAAAGGTTCCACTACACAAGTGAACTTGTGCACCACTGCTCTAGTGAACTTGAGATGTCGATTTCAAATTTTTTGACCTTTATTTACTGAAATTGTGTGAATTTTCATCAAGTAATTTGTTTGAATTTCTGGCGAGAATGACGACAGTAACAAATATCTGTTGCGGTTCGAAAAATTTGTAGATCTGTGGCTGAATATAGCTGTTAAATAAGGTGTTAAGTGTTGATTAAAATGTTTATTTGATACATACAATAAAGAGAGAGATAGAAAAAAGTTATGACGCAAATCTATACTAATATTATATAGAAGTAAAGTTTGTGAGGTTGTAGGGGACAATCTTAGGAGCTACTGGTCTGATTTGAAGAACTCTTTCAGTGCAGAGCTCATTCATCGAAGAAGGCTATAGGCTATATAACATCCCGCTAATACCAATAGGAGAGGAGTATCAATTAAGAATTTTTTTAAATTGGGATTTATTTCCTTTTAAGAGATTCCCCTGCATGTTAGGTAGGCCAAAGTAACTATTCCAAAGGATGAAATCGTGGGCTTAAGCTAGTTATTTATAATATAGTAAAATGTTTGGTCCTTTGAATTTTATTATAAAGGATTTATACTGTATACCAAAACACTACCTATAAATAACTTACTGAACACAAAAGAATTTGAGCAGTGATATTTTTATTATACAATTTATATTATACTTATAATATATTAGGTGTTGAGGTATAATAACAGTATTTTGATTATCAATAATTTATTCATTCTTTATTGTAATAAAATTTAAATTGTATTTAACATACTTAGCTATAATTTGAAAAGAAAAACAGAAGTTTTATGTAAAACAATTAATTGGAAGTTGTACCTACCAGCATAGCCATTCGCACAGCTTTGGAGGTCTCAGATAAGTTTTTTAGTTGTGATGTTTTGGACCTTAATTTTTCCATGAGGATTTCTTTTTGAAGTTCTTTTGACTTATCTACGAGTCCGTGGGCAGTAGCCATAATTACGTTACCTTCAGTCATTTTTGTAATAATTTTATCACTTATAGTAAAAACAAAATATTGATAACAGGAACAATCACTGAACTTCACTGAACATCTGATAGGTTTTGTTAAAAGGTGTTTGAAATCAGATATAGATTAATTTAATAACATAAAACATTGAGCAACATATGTCTATACTAGTATGAGTTAAAATAATTTTATGTGTTTTTTTTTAATTAAAAATACCTATAGGTAACCATTCCTTGACAAAAATCTTCTGTCAAGTAGTAAGTGGGTAATGATGGCGATGCCATTTGCTATCAGGCAAACAAATTACGTTGTTATAACTTGTATGACAGTTTATTAATTGTGTGTTGCTATTTCAAGACATATTACGGTGTGAGTAAAAGAGATATCCGAATAACCTTTGGATGTCATTTTTAAATGGTTGGTTAATAAAAAGAGAAAAATGTCAAGTCTGGGGCTAAATGCCAACAGGGGTTTCGTTTAGAAACTTCATTAAAAATATGTTCACAGATTGTCGTATGTGGTAAGTATAAACTGACTATATCAATACATTGTACTTCATTTATAACATTAGAGACTTTTATGAAAATATAAAAAATGTGAATAGAATTCTAGTGGATAAATTTTGAAATTATACGATTATAAAAATTCTTTCACTAATAGAAAGGTACGTTTAAGCTATAATATATATAATTAGGTTATAAGGAGTTTTATTTTATTTGAAAAAAATACCAATCAAGTCGTATGAAGTCGGTTAGTTAATATTCATTATGCTTATAAAAGCGATGATATATAATTTTGTATACAAATAAAAAAAAAGAAATAATAATTAAAAAAACTATTTTGATAATATAATGACTCGATGTTAAATGCGGAGATACATATTTAACTATACGTATACCATCATAAAGATTTGTTAGTTATATACAACTGTAGGAATTTTACTGTACTACTAAGTTAAAAAAAAAAATTCTATAACTATTATTTTCTGTCACTAATGATTTAATAATTTTAGAAGTTTTTTTATTATCCACCAGGCTAGTTACCCCCTGTAAGTTGAAAATCTGTCACCAAACACTTCTGTATGTATTCCAGCTGCTGCATTTCAGAGCTAGTTTCTCTATAGACTTACCGAGTTGCCAACGTCCATACTTCGTTGAGAACACCGGTTCTCGTCTGATCACCGAAGTTAACGTCGGGCGCGTTCAGTACATGGAAGGATGACCGCCTGGGAACACCGCGTGACGTTGCCTTTTCAGGGGCAGTTTCTCAGGAGAGAGCCGGACCGGTCCCTAGCCGCCCGTGCGAGTCGGACATAACCCATTCTCTTCCCCGAGAGGGTGGCGCATACATAAGGGATTTCCCCACGTTAATAAAAAAAAGGCTTACCGAGTTAGTACTCAACTTTTGCGATTGCGATTTATTGATGGTTTTGTGGTTCTGACAATAAATCGCTGAAAATGTGGCGTTCAGAAACCGTACACGCAAATACTTCTATTTACATCTATTTAAAAAAAAAAATGCGCTATAAATATTTCGAAGGGTGCAATATATTTTAGAATTCGATTTAAAGATTAAAAGTGTTTACAAAAAAATAAAATATCTTTGAATTATTTTTTTATATAAAGGACATGTATAACAAAAAAAGAATGAAATATCGGACGTTGTTTTTGAGAATTATTTCCAAAAAACTAAAAAAGAAATATGAACGAGTAACAAAAAATGACAAAATTTGCCAAGATTTTGCTAAGGCTATTTTGAGGGGTACTAAAACATATGACAAAATTAAGGTAATTTTTTTTTGCTAACCGTTCGATTTGGCCCATATAACCCCTATATATTGAGATTATATATATGTTCCGGCAGCTGCACACAAGAGTCACCCGCCCAGTGGGCTTAACTATTTCATTTAGTTTTAATCATTTAAAACATCACGTAAAATTAAACACTAAAAGTATTAAAAAATCTTTTATAGGTCTGTTTTAACATAAGCAAGTTAAATGAGGATACGCGTAAAGAGGAGCGCCTACACCTAAACCTGCATTATGATCCGTACGCCGCTCTCTTGGAGTGTCTCGGGGTAGCGTGAGCAAGCTCCGCGACAGTCCCGATGGCAGGCGTCCCTTGCCACATTCGACTGAGACAGCCCGGTTCTTCATTGATTTTTGACCTAGGCTTACTCCTCATCACCACGCCTTCCCTAGAGGCCCCCTCCGTCCTACCTAAACCTAACTCCCCGTCACTACCAGCCGTAACTTAATGCTAACCCTACATATAAGAGCTCAACCCTATCCTAATTAATATTAGAAACGCGAAAGCGAGTTTGTTCGTTCGTTTGAAATTTGCATACCCATAGTCAGGGGTCCAGAAAATGCTGTCAATGCAATATACATACTTTTCATAAAAAAAGTACTGTTTCTCAGAGACGCGAATAAGCTAGTAATTTAAGTAATATATAATATATACTTAAGTATAATATATTTAAGTACTCTCGAATTTAAAATGTCCTGGGATCGCTTCAACAATAAGATTGAATTTGTCACTATAGATCTGTCTGTCCCCAAGTCGATTTCTAACTCCGGCCCTGCTTGCTTTCTACCTACTTAGTATGTTATTAGGATAAAATGGTTCAATGTAGCGGAAATTTCTCGATTGGTATTTTGTGTCACGAATTGAGAATATTGTTCGTATATCCTTCTCACGTCCTGAGGGATCAAGTGATCGAGCCGTCGCGTCCGGGCAAGACACGAAAGTACACTAATAAATCGAATTAAGTTTGTTTTTAAACGTTTTAAATCCACTTTGTACCGTTATAAAATGTTATAAATATTTTAGTACTATCTATTTTTTATTTATACTAGCTGCTTCTGGTACGTTTCGTTGGGCATTAAAAATGTCAGGTAGATTCAGTCCTCAATAAAATAACAACAAATAAACAAGAATTGTTTTATAAAATGTAACTTCAGTAAGCTGTACTGCCTCACCGGCGCGATGTGATTTACAATTGTTTCAATAAGCAACATTGTAGAGGACTCAATCTTGAGTAATGCCTCAGTTCGAACGATATGATAGCATAAAGTGCCATTTTCATGCCTTTGATACAACTCGTCTTGTCGGCTCGTCCGGGGTAGTACCACCCTCTCATAGAAAACCGACGTGAAGTAACAGTGCTTGCATTGTTGCGTTTCGTTCGGTTAGTGAGAGCGCCGGAGGCCCACCTCCCTTCTCCTCTCCTCTCTCCTCTCTCTCTCCCTGTCCTAAGCTTTCCCCCCGAAGGGTGACAACGCATTTGCGACTCCTCTGGTGTTGTTAGTGTCCATGGAAGGTGGTGATCACTTAACATCAGGTGACCCACCTGTTCGTTTGCCACCTATGACATAAAAAAAAAACTATATCAAATCAAATCAAGAACACTTTATTCAATTTAGGCTCTAAGAAGGCACTTATGAACGTCAAAGCTACGACCGGTTCGGAAGACAACCCAGCCATCGCGAAGAACCGGCAAGAAACTCGATCTGGTTTATCTTTTTAACAAATATATATAATATATTGGGTAAATGTCACAAACGCTTTTAGTGGATGCACAGAGCTGAGTTAACTCCAGACATCACCATCGTTCACATATTGATTCACTCTATAATAGCCACCAAAACCCGCTTGACATGGCGCTTAAATTCGTATTCCGGCAAATAGGCAATATCCTTTGAGACTTTGTTGTAAAATCTAACATTATTTCTCAAAAATTGTTACTGGTTTTACTAAGACTAAAATGTGGGACAACCAGATTGTTACAGGTTCTAGTTATTAAATATAAGTTAAATATATTTAACTTATATTCCTGACCAAGATGTTTCTCTCATTGAAAATTTAGGCTTATAGCAACAGTGTCGATTGACATATGCCTAGTGATCGATCATTTTAATATGGAGCCTCTAACTATAACCTCGTATAGGTAGATCGCTTGTCTGGTGTCCGGTATTCCGGTAGTCCGGTGAAGCTGTTAAGATCTTGCTAGGCCAATAGCGTAGTCAGTTCGAAAAACAAAATTTCAATGTATTTTAGAATATAAGTTAACAAAACCTTTTTATGATATTTGGTAAAAGACATCCCATTGTTGAATATATTATTATATTTACTATTACAACATATATGCAACCTTGGTACAAATAAACAACGAATACTACATCGACCGTGGGAAATACTAAAAATAATCAGTCTTAAACTTTGTCGAATCGTTTGAATTATAACATCCACCTTCCAGAGCTTTCCACCCTTCTCTATTGAAAGGTATGCGTGCAGTGCGTCCGAGTAGAAGTATTGGTCCAATCTCCTGGAGTGGAGTCCTCGAGCACGCCGCTAACGCCATACAGTGACATTACATTCACCACTTTCCACAAACATCACTTTGCATCTCATAAACGAGCGCACAATTATCGTACAGCTATAATGGAAGGTTTTTTTTTAATTTTCTCGATTTCGATTTGATTTAGCCAAATGGATTCGAAACATGGATGTGTTGGTGAGGCACACCAGCTGGTACATACGTATGTTTAGCTTAGCTTATAGATTCGAGATGTCACATTCGAGACAACAGCTCAAGCCGTGCACTTTGGAAACCTTGAAATTGTTGCAAAACGTCTTAAGCGCTCGTCAAAATTCCAGTGAAGCTGTAAAGTCATTCAAGGCCGACAGCGGTTGGTTCGAAAAAAAGTCCGAGTTCTTTTCAGGGCATCGGAGCGAATAAAAGTTGAAAGTAAGGTGTAGTCTATGTAATTCTGTTTTACGTGATAACCTCTTAGTGTACGGCCCGAGTACATCTGCGTTCGGCGGTGCGTCTAGCGGGGCGTCCAGCGTCCAAGAGCGACGCTCGCGCGCCATCAGGACACTCACGTATTGATGCATACGTTTGAAAAGAAACGTTACGCTCGACGCTCGATTATAGCGTCCACTCTGGACGTACACTTATAAATCGATTACCGCCTGCTGTACGCACGAAAAAGCATGACTCATTGTCACGTTCCACCTGAGCCGAGCGTGCGAGTGAGAGAACGGAACAAGCGATAAAGAGGCGCGATCCACCTAAACGTTCGGCTTGTGACGCATCACTCTATACATAGAATAATTCAATTCAATTCATAAAAGTATGCAATTTTTCCTCAACCTAAACCGATTTTACAGATAACCTATTTTTTTTGTCCGTACGAGTACTTTAATGAATTTAATCTTACACAAACGGCATTTGATTTACCCACAGGCGTAACATTATAAAACTTGAGTTAAACATTGTTAAGATTTCAGGAGAAATATTAAATTATAAGACCCTAATTACTTCGAAATCTTCTTCTGTAACCTTGTAAACTCATATGTACAAGCTAGACATTGAAGAATAATGAAATTACGTAGAAATTACATGTTTGTAACTTTCGTTGCTTGGAGGCATTTAAACGTTATTTCGCTCGCATCTCTGGACTTGTCCCGAGCAACAAGTAAGGAGTGGTTGAATACTTCGAAGATAACATGAATCTAGATGTGACAAATGACTTCATATTTCCAGATTTATTATCCAGTTTATTTTACTGTTTTTGAAATATCACTATATTTGATGAGGACTGTATAGGTATTATTAAAGATCTATATAAATAAAAATTAATTGCCGAATGCATGTACATGTATCAGTTCAAAACGGCTATTTGGTTATTTCTATTCTGCTTCGTTTCTAATCATCCGGACATGGATTGTATGAAAGAAAATATTTGTAAAACCCTACGGAAGAGTGAAAAATGTAAGTACATCTCCATATAAAAAATGAGTGAGTGAGACAGAAGACAAAGGAGATATCTTCAATAATAATAACAGATTGAGGTTCTTATTTAGTACATCCGTGCGGAGTCGGGGCGGGTAACTAATGTATTATAATTGTAACAGAAATTATCATCGTCTTGCGGGTTTGTATAGATAGAGTATAATAATACAGATTTCTCTATATCTGTATCCGACCGCAACGCCACCACCATATACTAGGTGTATGTGTGTACCGCTATGGCATGCCTAGCTGTACATCGGCTGATGCTGCAGTAATTAAGCGAAGTAGTAGGGATTTGTACTTTATTATTTAGTTATCACAATACAAAAAGTAATTGCTACATGGACTCTCTTAAAGGTTTTTGCATTTCAGGGTCAGTACGTACGCTCGGTGGACAACGCCTATCATGGATTGTACTATGCTTATCACAACCACCCGATTGACGTCACTGTAACCTGCTTCTATAAAAATCCCTTCTCATAATTCTGTATGTCGCTATTAATGACACACGGCATTTGATTTGGCACGTCGAGGAGAATAGTGAGTGAGCACTCTCTATTGCATTGTTAAAGACAAAAACAACGTTATAGGAATTCAAACATGCAGACTGTCTCGGTCGCTTTCGCGACTTATCGAATCAAAATCCTAATACCTACTCTCTAGATCCTTAGTTTCGAAAGTGGTCCAGGTGGACCCCCAAGGGTTCATGGGAGACTCGACGGGGGTTTACGTTGGCGTGTCTAAAAAAATAGGCGTTTATAATTTCTAAGCGGAGGTCTACGAAAATTTATCTGTTTTCGATAGTGAAGAACTAAAATGTTGGCTTGACTTCACCTATCAATGTAGCCAGGTAATATTTTAAGAAGCTCAGCGACTGTTACTTATAAAAATTTGCATATTCCACAGTGCATGTCGAGATTTGTAAAGCGCCGCCGCTGCCGCCGTCCACAACGCTTGTTGAGATATTCAAAGGGACGTAATACGATACAGCACAATGAATTAATTACTTAACCAATGAATTCTCACTTTTTTGAAAACTATTAATTCGTGGTTGGAATTCAGCCGCAACGCAATTTTACATAGTTAGATCTAACCTTCATGTTTCATGCCGAAATAATTATTGACGGTAAGTAACGGTAAAAAATGATTTTCAAGAAGGCTCTATTTTAATTTAATTAGCACGGGACCTTGGATTTCGAAGATACACCAGGATACTTCTCACAATCGAGTAGGAAATGTATAGAGATTGAAATATTGGTTTATGATAATCTAAGTAGAATATACCTATCTAACTATGGTTAAAGACGTTCCGGTGCATTTTTAGATTCGATTTTTCTGATTTTTTTGTTAGGAAAATGTAAGTATATTAATCTTGGCTCATTTGATTTTCAGTTATATATTATTACTAAAATTTTATAGAGGTAACGTAGGTAGAGCCACGCTTCGTAGGTAGTAGAGCCACGCTGTAGCTATTACTCATAGGTGGTAGAGCTACGCTTTGTAGGTGGTAGAGCCACGCTGAAACTATTACTGGTCTCAGTATGAATGTGTCGGCTCACCCGGGGTAGTACCACCCTCTCCCTTACAGAAAACCGACGTGAAGTAACAGTGCTTCAGCATTGTTGCGTTTTGTTCGGTCAGTGAGAGCGCCGGAGACTCACATCCCCTTCCCTCTCTTCTCCTCTCTCTTCCCCACTCCTTCTACGCCCCCAAACACAGGCTGGCAACGCACCTGCAACTCCCCTGGTGTTACTAGTGTCTATGGACGGCGGTAATAACTTAACAACAGGTGACCCGTATGTTCGTTTGCCTCCAAATATATATATCTTTATATATAAATTTCTTCTGTACGTGTGTATATCACTGAACTTCTTCTAAACGCCTGGACCGATTTTGATGAAATTTTGTGTGTGTGACTGAGTGGATCCGAGATTTTTTTTTTTTTTTTATGTCATAGGTGTCAAACGAACAGGTGGGTCACCTGCTGTTAAGTGATCACCACCATCCATGCACACTAACAACCCCAGAGGAGTCGTAAGTGCGTTGCCATCTTTCGGAGGGAAGGGTTAGGGGAGGGAAAAGGAGAGGAGAGAGGAGAGGGGAGGGGAGATGGGTCTCCGGCGCTCTCACTGACCGAACGAAACGCAACAATGCAAACACTGTTACTTCACGTCGGTTTTCTATGAGAGGGTGGTACTACCCCGGGCGAGCCGACCCATTCATGCTGAAACCAATATAAAATGGTTAAGATTCACAATTGAACCCGGTAGGTGGCGCTGCGGTTAAATCTAAGATTTTTTATTTCTAGGACAACGTCTGCCGGGACCGCTGGTATATATATAATACTGAAATCTATCACATTCCATATTAAATTTTTAGTATTAACAAAGTTTTCATAATTTTTACGTTCTTATTTTATTCATTTAATTAATAATTAAATAAGTGTAAATTAATTAATTAATTAAACTTAATTTCGTTAATTATTTTATTTTATGTACTTATTGTATTAGCATTAAACACTAGTAATGTTCATAATATAGTGTAACATTTACTGCCTTGAAGTAAAGCGTTCAAAAATGCAATAAGTTTTTATTTGAAAGTGTTTATTAGTTTCAGGAATAACACTACAATAGTTTTTATATCTATGTCGCATGTTATCCATGTTTGTAACAAGGTATTCTATCTAACGAGTAGTCTGCAAGTGACATATTTAAAAATGCAGTAAGTTTTACTTATGTTTCAAATATGAGCGTACAACTATTTACTACTATAACATAAAATGTTGTTTATTTACAAATGTTAATATGTATGTCGACTTGAACGAAAGAAATAGTTTATTGTGGGAATAACCATACAATTGAATTAAATTAATGTTTTTTAATATTTTACGTATTATTGCCGAAATAATGAGTTACTTACGAAGCTATTTACCTTAGCAAATTACATATTTTAGTTAAGTTCGTCATTTAATGCAGGACAAAATTATCTTTTACCGTAAGTATATCATTCTAATTAATATTCTAGAAGATATAACAGAATTCATAGACGTAAGATATACAATTTATACGTTTGACTAGACTTTAAAGCGCCTACTGTTAAAAACTTCAAATGATAGGATATATGCACACGTCCAATTCGTACGTTTAACTGTGTGAAGCCGGGTGGGTCGCTAGTATTATTAATTTATGACGTAGCAGGCAAACGAACAGGTAGGTCACACCTGATGGTAAGTGATCATCACCTTCCATAGACACCAACAACACGAGGGGCGTTGAAAGTGCGTTGCCAACCTGAGTTTGGGGGAAAGGGAGGGACGGGGGAGAGGGGCGGAAGGGGGGTAGGTTGGCCTCCGGCGATCTCACTGACCTAACCAAACGCAACAATGCAAGCACTGTTACTTCACGTCGGTTTTCTATGACAGGGTGGTATTACCCCGGACAACCTGACCCATTCATGCTGAAACCAATAATAGCTTCAGTGTGGCTCTACCACCTATAAAGATAATGTAATTGAAAATTACATATCGTGTATATGGGGTATAAGCGTATAAGAAGTAAAAGCTAAAATACGAAACCAACATTAAGATAAAGAGGTTATGTTGACTATTAGAAAGACCGTGTGTCTGAAATATTAATTCTGAGGTTCAGTTAATATTTACAAAATGATATACTCGTAGTTAGCCTCGGGCTAGTCGATCTCAGGAAAATAGATTAAATGTGGTTGTATGTAATACGACTCCTTTGCTATATAATTGTAATGGAGTATATTCGCATAGAGATTTGTATATAAAATATATATAGTTATGTCGCGGCTGACGTTGGGATCGGTAGTTATAAAAGTGTATGACGTTTTCCTTGATCAGTCACTTAGGACCAGTCAAGTATTGATAATAAAAGCGTTTACCTTAAACAGCAGATATGGTATTACCCTATTGAATATTCATAGATACGCATTACACTCAGAGATATGAACGGTCGGGCGAGACTAAACCCCGCTCTTTTTTTTCTCGAACTGACTACGCTATTGGCCTTTTTAGAGGCCTCTACAGCTTCACCGGACTACTGAGGCGAGCGCTTAAGGCACTCAGCCGATTCTATTTGGGCAACTAGTTCGAGGGTGCACGGCACACCTCGGCTTGGCTGTTGCCTGTTTCATGTCATTCGCGATCTATCTTAGCTAGCCTAATTTAAGCTAAACTATTCATACAGGTACACATGTACCAGGCATGCATGTCTCAATAACTCTTATGTGTATTTTGTATCGGAAAATTTCTGAACTATTTCAGTTCGATAAGGGAAAAAAACAATACCCTTCCCCTTTTTATGTGTAAGCGTGTAAGCATGCACGTGTGTGTAGTGTGGTAGCAGTGATGTCAATTTTTGTGTCACTGTATCGCGCGAGCAGCGTACTCAAGGGCTCCACGCCGAGGGATCGGACCTAAGCTTGAGTTGCTGCCGTGGGGGGCCTAATCTGGTGGGCGGGAGCGAAGTTTACCCCCAGACCAAGGCGGCATGATCTCTGGTTCGCGGGCGTGGGCGTGAACACGCTCTGTTTGCAAAGACAGGCTGGTACTGATAGTTCGCTGCCATTATTTTGTCGGGAGGATCAGTGAAAATATGTCGCGGACGCCTTTTGTATCGCGAAGCGTTCGGTACGGTTGCGTAATTCGTAGTGGATACCACTAACGGACTGGGATGATTCGCGGCTTTTTCAAAGTAGCTAGTAGTGAGTGATGTTACGTACGCTCAGATAGAGGGCATCTCCAGTTCCCTGTGGAGATCCTCGTTCCAGACGTACCACGGGGCGCCGGTCGCCTTTCGTAGGAAATGGTTCTGAATTATTTGTAATCTCTCAAAGTTATATGCTGACATATGCGCGAAAACGGGACAGCTATATGTTAGAACGGGGCGGATGCACATTTTATACAGTGTGAGCTTGTGTCTGAGGGACATCTTGCTCTTGTAGTTAACTAACGGGTGTAGGTGAGCCATGACCATAGCGGTCTTATTACGTACTTTCGTCGTGTGAGATCTAAACGAGAGGTATATGTCTAACGTAACTCCTAGATATTTAATCTGCTTAGTCCACGGAATGCCGGCTCCGTATAATTTAATTGGTTCGAGTTTACACTCGTAGTTGCGGCATTTAGGGTCCAAAAATATCGCGGCGCTTTTGTCGCGATTAACTTCTATAGGCCATCGAAGAAACCAGTCACCGAGTGTGCTAACGGCTTCTTCGATGCGTTTCTTAAGTTGTATCGGAAAGCAA
>MU160456.1:0-10680 GCA_015888305.1 Antheraea pernyi | reverse complement strand
CGGAAGAGTAGATTACTGTTTCGTCAGCTTAACAACGTTTTTTTTTTAACGTGGAGAGGAAAGCCATCATGGACTCTCAGGCCCCCGGGGAATGCCTGAGTTCAGTCGACCGCCACCTGCGTGCTATGACGCAGCTGCCAGTGCCTTTCGGCGACTTTAACCGACTAAAACTCCACGACAATCTACGCCGCACTATAAGGTATGACGCAGCTGCCGGTGCCTTTCGGCGACTTTAACCGACTAAAACTCCACGACAATCTACGCCACACTATAAGGGGTGTCACGGGGTGCGTGAGCAGGCTCCGCAACACCCTCTGGCGGCAGGCGTTTCCCACGCCACACCCGATTGAGGCAGCCCGGTTGCAAGATTGCCTCCCAGCCCGCCGAACCCGTGCAATGGGAGGTCAGTGCCCCCGCCCCTTCCCCCCTTGGTTCAGCCGGTAGCGGAGAAAAAAACCGCTCCGCCTCCGCCCCCATACTGATTTTTTTTCGAGGTTTACTCCTTCTCCGCCTCAGCCACCCTGAAGTCCCCTCCGGCCTACGCTAGCCTAAACATCCCCCCCCATCCCTCGCTCGTAACCCTACCCTACCTGTCTCAAACCCTACGCCCTCCAACCCCCTGGCCTTGCCTACCCACTAAGTAGGTAGGCAAGCCAGAGGTTACCTAACCAGCTTCCCTTCCCGTTCCCCCACCCTACAATCCCTATCCCTATCAAACCTACCTACCTACACAGACCCTACGCCCACCTAACCCCAAATATTGCCTACTAAG
This sequence comes from Antheraea pernyi, assembly GCA_015888305.1. Taxonomy (NCBI): domain Eukaryota; kingdom Metazoa; phylum Arthropoda; class Insecta; order Lepidoptera; family Saturniidae; genus Antheraea; species Antheraea pernyi. The sequence continues at coordinate 9,908 of MU160456.1, read as the reverse complement.
CCGAGGTAGGTCGATGACGAACAAATCGAAGAGAGGGGGTGGGTGAAGACACTTCACCTTCCACTCTATAGTGGAAAGTCCTGTCTGATAGATAATACCGGATTAAATGTACTAATCTATCGGGATATGAAAGCTAATTAACTTATGGATGAGCCCTTCGTGCCAGACCTTGTCGAAGGCCTTGGCGACGTCGAAGAATACTGCCATTGTGCTAAACCCCGCTCTGTTATTGCTACGCCTTTTATAGGCTTGCTTCGTATTAGAGGGTAGCGTGTAATATTTATGTCAGTTTAAATCCTTTTTGACGATAGAACGGGCATTTGCGCCGACAAATATAATATATGTATATGATTTTGTATATAAAATTTGATTCTTGCAGTCCTATATGTATAGAAATTAAAAAAACAGGAGTGTCGTAGAGACACCCTATAGAAGTAAAACTTTTGTATTACAGGGTAACATTATATAAAAAAAACAATATAAAGGAAAAGTGACACGGTGTCCACAAGCGGTCACACATCTAACTGTTGATTGCTGTTGATTGCGCCCGACCTAGCTTAACTTCGGTGATCGAACGAGAACCCGTATTTTTAACACTCTACCCGATACAGTGTTTACCCCCACCATGTTTCGTCACACATAAAGGTTGCCGATTAGAATTTCAAACCTCTCCTTAGTAGTTTCACTTCAAATAAGTATCTATTGCTGGAATTACAAAATATTTTACTGTTTTAAACAACTTTTTTGGATTAATATATCAGACAATTAGCTTTTGTTCAGAATATCGGTCCTGTTGTTTTTGAATGACACGCGCGCTACCTGTAGTAAAGTGTTTATACTAATTTAAAAACATTCATATACGGGTGAACTAGATGTAGGCAAAGTTTCGTCGCAGTCTGATTAATACGTTTTTATTTTTAAATTAGAAAAAAATATTAGAAAAAACGGTAAAAATAAATTTTGACATAAAAAAATACAGATTAAATTTTTGGTGCCACATATCAAAATTTATCCACCCCAGGGGATCTTAGTAGATGGAGAATTAATAATGATTCAATAAAAAATCAATAAAAAAAGACGAAATTATTTTAAAAGTGATTGAAAACCACGGGAATGGGAAACGTATCGTCATTTAGGCACGGTTAACCGGCATCGGAATTTATTTCCTTAAATGTTTTTAGATTTGATTATATGATGATTATAGACTATTTGAACGATACCTAAGTCAAAAAAGCCAACTTCATAAATAATGGACACCCTAGCATATGTACATATATGCAATAAAAATAAAGTTCATTTTTGTGGATAAAGTAATCACGTCAAAGTTAATAAACATATCGACATAGGTCTAGTTATAATTCGAAGAGGAATTTGTCGTAAACGGTTCTAGATTACTAATTTTTTAGATTCGATTGATACTAATCCATTTTTTATATAAAACGTAGCGAACTCCCCGATAAACTAGGGCACTTATGTATAAACATATAATTTATATTTCAAAATTATTAGAAATATCTCGCTGAATAAGTTTGTATTTGACATTTTAATAGAAACTCGGTAGTCGTACAAGTATTGTTGAATAAAGTTTTGCTGAAGTCGGTCGCAAAGTGTATTTATGCGGGCTAAGATCCAATCTAAGCGGTGAATTGATGACTGATGGTTGAAGGTCAACCTCCTTAGTTTCGTAGTAAGTTTAAACTCTTGGCGCATAATTAACAGCCAGTATCTAAAGCGATTTTATGTCAAATGCTTTTAATTGATCTAATTTCGTTTATTATAATAACTAGCGTTTAACGCGGCATCTACTGTGTGTTTTTCGATATATTCAGGATAAAACTTGGACAAAGTCTTCAATACCAAATTAAATTGTAACCGATTCAGAGGTTTAATCTAAAAAAAGGTAGGCAGAGTTAATTTTGCATATACGGGTATATTAATGTTGTGTGCACACTTTTGATAAAGTGTGACGAAATGAGGTATGTGGTTGAGTAGCAGGATATTAGTTCTGAAAAGAATCACAAGGGCCATATCATACGCGTGTATCTTCTTCTACTATACATATAATATGTAATTCTATACATATGTTTCTTTACATAAGTTTCACAACTAGTAGACAATAGGGGTGATTTCGGTGAGTTATGTTGTGATATGTATTATTTTAAGCTGGTTTCGATATCTCTATTTCTTCTACTATTAGGTTTAGTTGTACTATTTAGAAAAGCGATATCATTTTCAACAAAAATAATGCCAAATATATGTACAATCTATATAAATGAAAATCAGTTCCCGTATGTATGTAAGTGTAGTTTGCGTCTACAAAAGGCCCGTGTTAAAATTTTAAATGCATGCCTTAATTGTAGCGGACCTATTTATCTATAGAAATATATCAGTAATACATTTAGTTAATTTCTATATGGAAGTGGTTAAATATTAATTCATTTAAAAGCTTCATTAATAATGCTTCATCAGTTTAATTGATAAGCATTCGTACGTGTGTTGATAAAAAGCAATCGGTTTCCAATAAAACAAATTTGTCTTTCTCCAAATGAAATTTTAATTTAAAACACTTTTTAAAGCGAAACCATTGGTCATTGTACACTAAAAGCTTTTATTTTAAATACTCGACTGCTTTATTATTTATTATTGACGTTGTTTTTTTAGCATCATGCGATATTTTATACATCGTTTGGAATATTATTTACTAGCTTCTGCCCGCGACTTCGTCCGTGTGGAATAACGCTAACACTCAGTGGAAGCTCTCGAAAGGAAAAATACCCCGATTTTGAAACATTCTACATTGGTGCTTCGCTCCTATTGCTCTTAGCGTGATAATGTATAGCCTGTAGCCTTCCTCGATAAATAAGCTGTCTAACACTGAATAAATTTTTTAAATCGGTTTAGTAGATTCAGATATTGCCCGGGGTACAACCTCACACACTTTACCTTTTTATAATATTAGTGTAGACAGTATAGATATCTGCAAACTTGAATTAATATTATCTGGGGTCTTGACTATTATTAAACTATCGATAGAGAACTAACCTCAGCCGCTTCTAACTTGTGTTCTAATCCTATAATGAATGTGAATGTTTAATGTTTTGGGTACGTTCTGGCAACCAGAACCAGTCTTCTTTTTAGACTTTGCCATATCGATTGCTTTATAACGTCAAGTAAAAAGCGGTTAAAGTAAATTATTCCAGTTTTAAAACCTAATTTTAAGTTATGCATCGGTTTGTTTCCCAGTGGAAGAACTTAAGAAGGTAAAAAAGGAAATCATTCCAAAGGGAGCCTAGGTTTTGTATTATTGTATCTAAATATACCCACATTGTAGTAGACTGTTCGTTAAAAATTTTGTATTTTTCGACGCCCCCTAAAAGCTAGTATTATTAATATTATAAGGGGGCACATGAACAGGCGGGTCTTACCTGATGGTAAGTGATCACCGCCGTCTATAGACACTAGTCACAAGTGCGTTGCCGGCCTTTTAAAAAAGAAAGGAGGGAGGAGAGTGGGTTAGGGGGAGGGGTGTAAGGGAAGGTGGGCCTCCGGCGCTCTCAGTGAACGAACGAAACGCAACAATGCAAGCGCTGTTACTTCACGTCGGTGTTTCTGTGGGTCAGATGGTACTACCCCGGGCGAGCCGACCCGTTCATACTGAAACGAGTAATAGCTTCAGCATGGCTCTCCCACCTACATGTTTTATTAAAAAAAATCGTGAGACATTATTTTCCTCGATATATAAACAATTTCAAAGATCATTACAGCTCAAATGCCTGTTAGGCCAATAGCGTAGTCTGTTAAAAAAACAATTAAATTGTTTTTTTATTAAAAGGAGAGGATTAAATTGATTAAATTGTAAAATCCCTTCCTCTCCTTTTCATACTCGAACCACGCGCGCTGGGCTTCGGAGCCATAGTTTTACGGTAAATCCTATCTGGGCACGAACTAAAAAGTTCGCAACTTCTTATCTCTGCGGTACAGTGAAGCTGTGGAACAATCTTCCGGCCAGTGTGTTCCCTTCCTCCTATAATATGGGGTCCTTCAAGCGTAACGTGAAGAGACATTTTTGCAGGCCGGCATGACAGCGGCGACCAGTGAGGGATAGTATGTCTCTCGGTAGTCGCCATTGTTTTTAGATTATACTGTGCTCACCATCAGGCACAGTAAAGTCACATTGCCGAGCTCCGATAAAAAAAAAATTAAAATTTAATCAACATTTTATCGACGATTCTATAAACCATGACATTGCCCTAACACTCGTGATAATTTCATCGTGATATTTAACATTGATTGCATAATTCTTCACATAACGACTCAAAAGCAGAAAATAATTAAATTCACAAACAATAACAATACTACAACGTGTTATTTGCTTTCGTAGACATTGAAAGTTGTCACAGGTGATATAATTGTGATGGATGTACAGAATAACTACACAACGGACATGCCATATCTATCAGTATAAAAATAACTTTATTAAACCTTTCGCACTTTGAAATGTAAATCAAACAGGTCCCGTTGTTGTCGACCCAGTTATTTGTCACAGTTCCAGATTGTTAAGTTAGATTGTGAACCGTTCGCCCACAACGAAGTTTAATTACATGAAAGCGCTACTCATCCCTATATACCGTTACTCACACCACACCCCTCATTTATGAGGCTTTTAGTAAACACTGATACAGGAAATCTTTACAGTGTATTTCCAGCCACTTTAATTTTTTTTTTTACTTCATATATTATTTGACCATAATCTCACTAAAAATATGTGTTTTGGGGTGTAAGGGGTGTCAAATAACATCTAAGACTTGAGACATCCAAGCCAACCTTACCTGCACGTGGTGCACCCTGCTTAATAACGAACGCGGCAATGGTGATAGCAGGGTGGTAGGGTTTTACAGCTCGATTGGGTCGCAACCGCCATGTATATGGCGAAAAAGCCCGTCATAGTGATTCGCTTCTGCAGGTCGCGTTTCGGGATCAACCTGTACATATCTAGCTTTCCGCAGGCCGGCATGACAGCGGCGTCCGGCGATGGACAGTGGGTCACGGTGGTCGCCATTGTTTTTGAATTGTACTGTGCTTACCATCAGGCACAGTGCATTCATATTGCCGTGATACTATAAAAAAAAAGAAAGAGAGAGATAATATACTAAACCTCGACAAGGAGTGGACCTGAAGTGTAGATGCAGGAATGTACCTGTAGGAACTTGGTAGTAGATATTTAATGCAAGGGTGATACTACCCAAGCGGGCATTAGAAGTAGCCTTACTTTACATCTATGGTTTTGTCACAATGTTTTCCTTCATCGAAAACTCTTCATTGCAGGGAGTCGAAACACGTTACCACTGAGCCAATCGTACATATTTTTCATACTAACTACCCACCCTGGCTTCGCACGATAAATTAGTTCAATAAAGTGACAATTGAACAACTGAATCTCTCAGTTCTGACAATATTTTTGAAGACTTAATATCTTCTCACTCATTCGCTTTATATATGTAGATTTTTAAACTCAAAATTTTCGCTTTTCTATACGACTTTCAAACATTTCGTTCATACATTGTCTTGACAATTACAAGCATAATAAAAAAAGAATTAGGAATAGGTTCACCCGTTCGGAAATTATGAGCTAAAACCAATTGACATATAAAAACCTAAGACAACACGGTCTCGAATAAAAGTAGCGGCAAAACCGGCCACAAAAACTCCCCAATATACATATGCGGTTATAGTTATGCTATAAACTTGTGATTTTGCAAATTCAACCTTACCTGAAAGATTTAAAGTTGTTTTTACAAGGACGCAAGCGACGCGAGACCATTTGAAATGACTGCATAATCCAAAATTATGCACTCATTTTTGTGTGCCGGCTGTGAGACGTTAGTGTGCATCTTGGGTTTTTGTATATCAATGGCTAAAACATACGTTCGGTAACTGATTTATATAGATTAAATTAAAGACAATACGTCATTTTTATCTATGAATAATTTCATTGTAATCTTTAACAAGTCGTTTCCAAGTCTACATTTCTGTTATACAAACGTTTAATATATTTTTAATATGGAATCCAACGGTCTTGTTCGACGAAACGAAATGAGGAATGCTTTTATAACCTCATTCGGCACGACATTATATGCAAATGCCAATTTAGACCCTGTAAAAGAATCAGTAAAAGGAAATTTGTTTTTATCGTAGCACGATGAAATGACGGAATTAAATCTGATGGTGTTATTTCGCATGAAAAATAAAATAAAAACGACTTAAAAAATTACTTTAAAGTATGTACCCGAACTTCTACGACCACGGTTAGGTATCTACGTAGTTTAGTTTGTCGTAAATCTTCAATCCCTATACATTCGCTATACAGCGTGACTGGTAAAATAGTTACAATACTCTCACAGATTACTCATTAATTGCTTCTCGTTCTAAATCAATTAAATATTTAAATAGGTGCTTAATGTTTGACCTAATTATCTTGAGAAACGCGAAACTGGTATACACTCAACATCAGCTGATTTACGCAAAAACGAACCAGCCTCCCGCACCTCGACCCGCGCACTGCTTCCCATTGTTCAACCGTGCGGCGTTCGTAAACAGTTACGTAATGTTTAACCTTGAAAAGGGCCGCTTGAATGTTGTTCATTGAACTAGGTGTGATTTATTTACGTTTAAAAGTATCGCTCCCATACTCTTAAAACTTTTACGAACAAACTTTAACTGAGGTTTTCTTTGTTGTTTATTAGTCATATACTAATTAATTAATTTATTTGATATTATTATTTTGTATGTTAAATGTGACCACGAACTACCTTACGATTGAAGGCTGTTAAACTTTAATTATTCACCTGGTATATTCGATTTTGTGGAGTTCTCTGGTTTCAATTAATTTATTTAATCGTATGTATGGCTAAATAGAGTATCCATCTTTTAATATCATCGCGTGATTGATTACTCTATTTGTCGCTGCAAGGTTCCGTGCCAGTATGTGTGGAAACCAGACAAATTTTAATAATTACAATTTACAAATTATGAATTTTCAATAATTCACACTATACGACTAATTAAATTAAAAAAGTCCGGTTATTCCATTGTATTGAGCTTTCACTTCTATCGGCAGTCCCTATGACTGCCTCAACTTTTTTTTACATCTTATACTTTTTTTTTCATGAGTAAATTATTAATCTAGACTTCTATATCTATACTAATATATTAAAACATTTGAATATATGTTTGATAAGTAATAAAAGTTTATTTATATAAAAGCATTCAATTTTACAATAAGGTCCGAAGCGCATTACCTATTTGCCGGATAATAAGTTCAAGCAACAGTCAAAGAGGTTTTACTTTCAAAAGGTTCATTACATGAACGATAGCGATGTCTGGAACTGACTGACATCTCTTGAAATGTGTCTATGGACAGTGACTTGTGTAGCGATAATAAAATATTATTCAAAAAATAAGTTAAACAAGATTTTTAGACTTACTGGAATGTTCTTTGTACCTGAGGTTTTATTTTGAAATTCATGAACATCCTCTAAAGGTTTAGAACGTAAAAAGTGTTTTGGATTTTGTTACATTTATTTAATTAACGACAAAATTGTACAAACGATATAGGAATCGTGTTTTATAATTTAATGAACATTTCAAATATTCATACGAATTCTGTATTCCACCTCCACTGTTTGTTGTTCATATAATTAAATTTGACCGGCCCGGTTTTCTGTTAGCCGTACTGTCCCCGCCAAACTTTTTAACCGTTCTGTATATAGTTACCCAGAACAAATTTAGGTATAAATATTATATTGTGTGTATAACAAAAAGACAGCTTAAGAATAAATATATGACAATTTTAGATTTCTATAACTTTATTTTGTATTAAACTTTTGACTATATTACACGTAGGCCTGAACTTATGGCTATATTCAGAGAGGCCAAAAGATCGACGACGACTGTACCTATTACATATTATAGCGGGCAAACGAACAGGCGGGTCACCTGACAGTAAGTGATCACCGCCGTCCATAGATACTAGCAACACCAGGGGAGTCGCAAAGTGCGTTGCCAACCTATGTTTGGAGGGAGGAGGAGGGAGGGGAGAAGGTTGGATGGGTACTCTCATTGACCGTACGAAACGCAAAATGTAAATAAGCACTTTTACTTTACGACGGTGTTCTGTGGGTCGGGTGGTAGTACTCCGGACGATCTGACCCATTCATGCTGAAACCAGTAATAGTTTCAGCGTGGCTCTACCACCTCTCAACCTAAAAAAAGTACCGTTCCACATAAATACATAAATACTTCTACATAAATGCGAAGAAAACCGCATACTAAAACTAGTTGTAAATAAATTACTATTTTATCTTACTAATAGGTAACCAAATAGTTCGTTGCAATGAATATCCTTAGATTTTTTACCCGAGTATATATGTCTATTTCTATTCCCTATTTTTTCAAGATTTTCAATTCAGAAACGTACGAAATTTTAATACCAAATATCTTTTTAGAAAAAACATATTCCAGGCCCTCCTACGTCTACACGTATAATACAAGCGGATTACTTAATTGAGCTCTATGCGAACAGATTTTAACAGCAAGCCACCTTTGAACACAATCATGTGAAATTCAGAAGTATACAGGAAGTTGCCCTCGACGAGTGTCTGGGGGGCTTTCATAGTTAAGTCCATTTCTTTGTACAAAAAGCTTGTTGATTTTTGCCTGTGATCTGCCGTCGGATTTCGTTTAATTATGGAAGTGATGTCCTAATATGAACTGATATTAAATGCGAATGTGTGTTTGTTTATTATTATGTTTATTATGTACACCATAACGACTCAAACAATTACCATGAAATTTTTGCATACATATTGTCAAAGATATAGAAAAGCATATACCTTATATCTAGAAAACAAGTGCTGTTCCCGAAGAATAGATGAAATCTTTATTAACGCGTGCAAAATATTAAAATGGATGAACTATTCGATATTTAACTCGAGAAAACAGTCAACTGTTTAAGGGTTTTAGTGTTTCAGTACAATCAGTTTAAAAGGTGGTAGAGCCACCAATAGTGGCTCATCATGCATGCATGCAACCATGCATAGTGCCACCCTCTCACAGAAACACCCACGTGAAGTAACAGTGCTTGCATTGTTGCGTTTCGTTCGGTCAGTGAGAGCGCCGGAGGCCCACCTCTCCTCCCCTTCCCTCTTCCCTCACCCCGCCCAACACACCGACGCACTTGCGACTCCCCTGGTGTTGGAAGTGTCTATGGACGGTGGTGATCACTTCACATCAGGTGATCCACCTGTTCGTTTGCCTATGATATAACATAAACAATCTAGTTTAATCGCAAGTTACGATGTGGTCTAAAATGATAAGCACGTAAAATATAGAGATATGACTGACAGTCAATTGCAGCTGCGAGAACACGGACTTCTTCTATATGTGCTTGGTGATTTTTACCTTGACAGTGGTAGTAATTTAAATGGGATTAGACAAAGCCCTAATACGTTTCTAGGGCTTTATTATGTTTTCTTTTACCGAAAACTCAGGCTTAGGACCTAAGTCAATTGAAGCGGAATTCGAACATGTTATCACAAAGTCATCATTGCATCATTATTCTTCCAGTCAGGTTGTTTGTTTCACTTTACTAATAATTAAGTTTATAACTATGGTATAAGGTTTAAGAGGCTTTTAGTTTTCAAGGTACACGACTTCAAAGTCAAATTGTTTTGATTTAAGCATGAAACATAAACGAGAAACCAAAGCAAATATAAGCTCCTTATGTATTCGTTTCCTTAAAGAAGAATTAATGGGACTCTCAACGGATTAATCCGTTATTATACCGACTTTCACTATCCAATGTGTATCAGTTCCTTAAAGATACTACACTCATCAAAAAAGTCTAAGCA
>MU160455.1:46417-74911 GCA_015888305.1 Antheraea pernyi | reverse complement strand
AATCAAATAATACTAAATATCTAATTATATATATATTTATATATATATATATATATATATATATATATATCTGTGTACAATGTATGTGTACAAATATAAACCACTTGCTGAATGTATGTAAATTTATCACTTCCAAACGGCAACACCTATTTGGCTAATTTATATTTTAGTGTATTTGTAATTTTTAGATATATAAATAGAAAGAGCGTGCCAAATGAGGTTTGTCATCAGTTCATGTCAACCGTTTGAAGATAGCATGGCAGACGAAGCCGCGGTTAACAGATAGTCTAATTTAAGGTAGCCTAAGTAACGCACTGTAATTGTTTCTATCTGCCAGTGAAATTCCCGTCAAACGTTTCAGCCGTTTCGAAGATTACCCGGAACAAACAAACAGACAGACCGACAAAAATTTGCATTTTTGTTATCAGAAGCGTGTATATTTCATACCCAATCAGTCAAAAAATTTTATTTTGATATTACATACAGACACTTCATTTTTATTATATGTATAGATAGAATAGATATAGAAGATTATTAAAAATGTGGTTCTTTGATGTAATATTTGTACTAATTCGGTATCAAGAGTATACAGAATAGAGATAGATTCTACTAAAAGGTTTCAACGTCGTGCAGAACCACAAAAAGTAATAACCACGATGTTGATGAATAAATAATAAACTGGCTAACGATAAATAATCGAGGTTTTTCACTATGTGTGTGGGTTCATGAGAAAGAATGCTTTATAAATTTGTTTTATTGCTAATATTTCTTGTTATATAAATGCTAATTTGTTTTAATTACATTATTATTAATCGCAACTTTATTACTCTATCTCGGCGACACGCCTGAAGTATTTCCGCTTTTAAAGACATTAATAAATAACAGAAAAGGTTTCCACGTACCACTTAAATGTAGAATAGTTCAATTATAATTTCGCAAATCAGATTTTAGTTATTATGATACTAATTAAGCCCTTAAATACACACATTTGAACCGACAAACCACGCCCCATTTTGACGTCCCATTGTTCCGTGACACCGGTTTATTTAGTGACTTTTATTATTGCTTATGTGTAAAACAGGTGAAATCCAGAAGTTATGAACAGTTTAATTCAGTTTAAGTTACTGAATAATTTAGAATAAACCACAATCATGATAATCAAATATAAGTACGTTAACAATACATCGGCAGCATTGATTAACATAGAATAGATGGCGTTGTTAGCAAGCACCTGTGATAAAAAGGATGATATTTTTCGAATGTCCATAAGATGAATATTATGTTACAAAAATATTCGTTACTATTTATGTGTTTCGACTGCTGAATGCTCCCACGGTGAGAATCAAGCTTCCTAGATTGTGGTCAAACCCTTAAACTTATGCTGTGCTATTACAAAAAAGTTAAATACGTATTTAATACTTGCTTTAAAAAAGTTTGGGTACTCTCGTATTAAATGCACCGCACTCGCCGACTGCTGCCGCGGCAAGCTTGAGATATCCTTTTTTGCAAGCCTAACCTAACCTAACCAAACAGAAATAAGAGGGCAAGATGTCGAAAGTTCCGCGAGCGCGGTGCATTTAATACGAAAGTATCTAATTTTTTATAAAGCAAGTATTGAATACGTATTTAACTTTTTTGTAATAACACGGACAATGTATCAAAAAGTAATTTTGACGTTACAAATTTGGCTTAACTATTTTTACACCGAAACAGAATAGTGTATTGAAGATATGTTAATTTTAAATAACACCCGATACAGCGTGTGTTCATTTATATTGTTGTAGATTATTCGACATTGAAATTTTGTATTGCGTTGTTCGAAAAAAATATATGCTAATGAAGAGATATTCATACAAAGTAATGAATACTCAAACCGGTTTTAACAATTTATGGAACTCAATATTGATAAAAAAGGCCTTTTGTTTGTCTAATTCTCTTTAACTAAATTGTCTAAGTGACAGTCTAAGCATAAGGGGCAGTTGTGTCTTCTTTGAAGATTTTGATAACTATTACTAATAAATTTGCGTAGTACATATACAAAATACAATGACATCTTTCAAGTCAGGTGTTGATAAAGTTGTGGCAAGGTTTTATGCTAAAACAAGCGATGGTAATTCAGTAAAATTACGCATAATGGTATTACCCGATGAACGACACGAAGATTTCATAGATTTATTCATGAAATACTTTGTAGCGCAGGAAGAAACTCATACAGCTACAGGTTAGTAAAGATTTTATATTGAACTAGCTGCCGAATATTATAAAGAGGTAAAGTTTGTAAGTTTGTGACGTTGTGACGTTGTAGGGGGTACCAGAAGCCTACTGGTCTGACTAGGAAAATTCTTTCAGTGTTATATAGATTATGTATGTATGTATCATGCTAAGCCCTATAGGAGCGGAGCAGCATTAAAGAATGTTGCAAAAATCGCGGTATTTTTTCTTTTCAGAGCTTCTGCTGCGTCGTAGCCCAAAATAACGATTCCACGCGTGTAAAGTCGCGGGCAGTAGCTATTAACTAATTATATTATCTATACTAATATCATAAAGAAGTATAGTTTGTGAGGTTGTAGGGGGATGTAATATCTGGGGAGTCGGAGAAAAAATTGTCGAACAAAAACGTTTCTTACGAACGCTGCCTTAACGATGAGAGATATATAATTGAGTTCTACAAAAAAGTTGTAGCTTGATAATGTAATTAATAAAAGTATTAATTAATAATAATACTACTAATTAATTAATTAATAATATTGATAGTCGTACTATTATAACCAACGAAAAGGGCACGAGTCAGCTAGTATAGTATAAAGGATTATATTTGTGCAGAACTTTATCTCTTCTTTCCAAAATTAAAATCGCCTAAGTTACTCCTTACAACTTTAGGTAGCCAATAGAATTCCGGTTACAATCGACCCACATAGCCTAAATCATGTAATCGGAACAGACAGACTAATATTTAGATTTTTTTTATAGTTACTGTATATAATTTCTTATTTCTTTAGTAAAAACCTGATTTAAAAAAAGAGTCGAGGCGGTCATAAAGACTGCCGACAGAAGTAAAAACTCAAAAGAATAAAATAACCATGTACTCTTTTCAATGTTTAAATTGATTATAGTGTGAATTACAATATTTAAATTTTAAATGTTTCTATACCGAAATTATTAACATTAGTGTGGTATTCATATACATTGTCACACGGAGCAACAGTTATATACATTTTATAAAGTTTATTAATCAATTTAACGTATGAGGGGCTGCACAAACTCAATACAAAATATCAATAGTACATGTACACCAGCTATACATACATGTAGATGTATTACAATAGGGTGCTCAAATTAAACAATTGGCAAGCAAATTAAGTTCTGCTGCATTTGCAGTACGTAAGATTCGCCAGCTAACTGATATTGCTACTGCTAGGTTAGTTTACTTCGCTTACTTCCATAGCTTAATGTCTTATGGCATTCTGCTATGGGGTACGGCTGCTGAGGTAGACACGATATTTTTATTACAAAAACGGGCAGTTCGGGCAATATATAATATGGGACCTCGCGAATCATTAAAAACGAAATTCCAGGAATTCGGTATCTTAACTCTGCCCTCCCAATACATTCTTAGCATTAGACGCATTATTCACCCGAGATACGTGCCACTACCATGTCTATTAAATATGACAAATACTATAAAATTATTAACACATGTTACTCAAAACAGAGTTCTGGTAATATCATGCCCTTAAAGCATATTTACATAATAAAAAAAATAGTTCCATTATTCAATAGCTAATACTATTATTTACTCGTATAAGGCTCCAAGCAAAGAAATTCGATTGTTAACAATCGTAGAAGGAACAGAAGATGAAACGACAACAGCCTGTAAGAGACCGTCTGCAGGGTCATAGGGCTCTTCCCAAAGGAAGTGATGGGCATAATCACCACGCTAGCCCGATTATTGGCGATTTCAAACTCCAAGAAATCCACAATGCTAAATTTTTCCAAATACAGTGGTACTAGAAGATTTCTCAGTTTCAGGTTTCCTCACGATGTTTTCCTTCACCGTCAGCCGATACTGTTACCAATTTATTTTATTAAATGTACGCGAATTCCGGTTAATTCGTTAGTACACGCCGGGATTCGAATCTGCGGACATCAGATTGATATAAAACAGCACATCGTAATTTGATAGCAATTAGTAATTCCGTTAGCTTTATAGAATCTGTATCCATATGTATACAGATAAATACAATCTTAGAATTAGAGTGTGTGATGTAACAGTTTTTTACTAGACGGATATGAAAGTATAGGTAGGTAATTATAATTACTATTAATAATTATAATTTAAAAAAATTGTCTGTCTATCTGTTGGTGCCGGCTAAACTTGGTACCAGTTGAACCGATTTTGACTCAACACCCATTAGAAGATAGATGATATTATAAGCAGCAATTTAGGCGATATTATAAGCAGCAATTTAGGCGAAATTATAAGCAGCAATTTAGGTGATATTGTAAGCACCAATTTAGGCGAAATTATAAGCAGCAATTTAGGCGATATTATAAGCAGCAATTTAGGCTACTTTTGGTATAAATAATAATTTTTTCAAACAAATCTAAATAGTACATACACATTACATTTACATTCTTATTGTATGTATAGATGTTAATATATTTCTATAATATCGTGGTATGTTACTGGAACTTGGTATGTTGCGTAGGAATTTTCGGTTTCTCACTAAGGTTTAAGATGACAACTAAGTAAAAGCCGTTTACGTTAAACAAATTCCTTTGTATGTGTAAGATTAGTTGGGAAATAGGTTGAGTGAATTCCTTACATTACAAGCGAATGTCTGTTGATGAATTCTGCTTTATAGATTAATTATTACATAACTTCACAGATTTTTTTTTATTTCTGCAGACTTGGTCTCCTTGCTTCAAACGAATGCTAGGTAAATGCTATAGATGATTAGGTGCCTGGTCAGCACTCTTAGATCTAGATCGATCGCACGTGTTTAACTTAAGGACTTTTATAGCTTGTTCGGGCCGGACTGCGAATTCGAAAACGCTTGCTAAGTTTCTATTTTACAGTTATTTCAGTGTGTATTAAATAAATGTTTTTGCTAAATTCCAGTCGGTCAAAGTTGATAATTGTTACTTTAGCTTTAAAGTTAATTAATTAAGTTTATTTTTAAATCAATTATTCATATAATATCGTTCTTTTCTGTTACAGGAATACTTGAGAGCTCTGAAGCGATGAATGAATTTAGGAAAAGTATGAGTAAATACTTTAAAAATGATTTCATACAAATACTCATATGTTGTCTGGATGGCGATGAAACCGCTTCCAATATTTATGGAGCGTCTGTTTTAAAGTTGCACAGGAAGGGTTATCGTTATGATGATTCTGATGAGGTAAACTAATACTGACTTGAATTTCATTTTTTTTTATATCATAGGAGGCAAACGAACAGGCACGCGACCCGCATAAGCGAATCATTATGACGAGCTTTTTCGCCATATACATGGTGGTTGCGACCCAGTCAGGCTGTAAAATCCTGCCACGCCGCTTTTGCCATTGTCTCGTTCGTTATTGCACACCACGTGCAGATGAGGTTGACTTGGGTGTCTCAAGTCTTATGATGTTATTCGACACTCCTTACATCCCCAAGTTATTTAACTAGGGAAGTTTTGAGTATGATCGTGGATGGACATAGGAGTAGAGGAAGACTGAGAAAGGTATGGATGGATTGTATAAAAAATATAAATTCTATTTTACAGTTATTTCAGTGTGTATTAAATAAATGTTTTTGCTAAATTCCAGTCGGTCAAAGTTGATAATTGTTACTTTAGCTTTAAAGTTAATTAATTAAGTTTATTTTTAAATCAATTATTCATATAATATCGTTCTTTTCTGTTACAGGAATACTTGAGAGCTCTGAAGCGATGAATGAATTTAGGAAAAGTATGAGTAAATACTTTAAAAATGATTTCATACAAATACTCATATGTTGTCTGGATGGCGATGAAACCGCTTCCAATATTTATGGAGCGTCTGTTTTAAAGTTGCACAGGAAGGGTTATCGTTATGATGATTCTGATGAGGTAAACTAATACTGACTTGAATTTCATTTTTTTTTATATCATAGGAGGCAAACGAACAGGCGGTTCATCTAATTTCAAGTGATCACCGCCGTCCTTAGACACTTGCAACATCAGGAGAGTCGCAAATGTGTTGCCAGCCTATGTTTGGGGAGAGGAAGGAGAGCGCTCTCACTGACCGAACAAATGAAACGCAACAATGCAAGCACTGTTACTTTATAACTTTACGTCGGTTTTCTATGAGAGGGTGGTAGTAATCCGGGCGAGCCGACCCACTCATGCTGAAACCAGTAATAACTTCAACGTGGCTCTACCACCTACAAAACTGTCAATTCAATTCTTCCAATTTAAATTACTTCAAAAGACATTCAATGTAAGTAGTTCATATTACTTGTTTCTAAGAAAAGATGCCATCATTGCAATCATATATACAGAGAATAACTACAAGCAATCAACAGTTAAACTAATCACTCCGATGGATAATCGTATGAATTTGAAATATTTAATAGTTTCTTTATAGGTACAAACTGAACCAGTTAGGAAATGCAAAAAGATGGACAAGATATTGGAATGCTTAATCTCTGCTGCGGACATAATGACGAGGTACAATATCGATCGATATTATGAACTGTTATATGCAGTCGTCCGTTCTGACATGAGACAGATGGGTATTCTAACAGAATTGACTAAAGCAAGGTACTTCTTTCCTCTCTAATTATAGCTAGTCCTAACTAATGCTATAGAAGTATATGTGAGTTTGTTTGCTTGTTATACATTTGCGACTTAATTACATAACAAACCATTATAAAATATTGTTGACACGTTCTCAGGGTTACACAAAAAACCGTAGATTAGAAACATATCTTTCAATTAGAAAAAAAATGCTGTTTCCAAGGGACAGACCAAATCAATATTAACGCAAGCGAAGCAAAAGCTACTTGGTGTAGACTTTGATAAGGATGTTAATATAGTTTCGGTTATTCGTTCAATATTATGGGTATTATTTTAACAATATTTTGATTCAGTTTTAAAGTTACAATAAATAATAATAATGCTTTGTAGATGACAAAATAACATATTCGTTTTTATAGATACGTTGCAAATTTTTATTATTGATTCAAGAAACTGTCAAACTTTGTACACGTAATTGTTTTAATTTTATTAACCAGGGATTTTTTGTATCATGTATTATTATTTAAAGGATTTAAACCTTTTGAAATAGTTTATAGATTATCGATAACCAACAATATCATTTGATGTTAGATGACATGGTCTAAGTTGGTAAACACTATCGGTATTATTACAAAGAAGTTAAATACGTATTGAATACTTGCTTTAAAGAAGGTTGATTACAAAAGAGTATCCTACCTTTGTTTATAGATGAGCATTATTTAAATTCTAAATATTCTCTAATACTCGTCTAAGTTGACAGTTCTTATTTTATTGTTGTGATTAATTGTATTTGTATTTGTCGGCGAAAGATAGTTCTTATTTTATTGTTGTGATTAATTGTATTTATATTTGCCGGCGAAAGATATTTCGTAATAAATTATGATTTTCGCGAGTATAATTAATTTCGATGAGTTAAATAAATTACACAATTTTAGAGAAACACAAGTAAATCATAACTGACACTATTGACATTTGACAATGTATTTGACAATTTATAAATCTGACATTATACTGTTATTTCACATCACGCACTTTGACGTAATATGTTAATCTTATAAATTGCTTATTTCAATAATTCCATCATTTTCTTTTAACTAAAATGTTACTATAATGATAACCAATTTAACTTAAAATAAGTAAATTTTCATGACGAAGATCTGAACAATAGTATTACTGTATGAATAGAAATTGTTCGCAAAATATCTGTATATAATGAAACGTTTTTGAATGATGACATTCAACTGAACTGCAATTCAGAATTGTTTTAGCTAGGCATCGCTAAAATACGCTTTTATAATAAAATATTTTAAGTGTGAGTTCAATGAACTTTTAAATTTTAGACAGTGCTTAGTAAAACAAGTATTAAACTCGTCTTCGTTTTTGTTTTTGTAATAACACCGACTAATTCTAGAGATTTATTTATCTCTTTTAAATGTTGGGAAAAACTTGAGATCGGATTCTGAACAACTGGCATAATTTTAATATTTTAATTTTCAGAAATTCGTACTCCAATTGCATTACACATTTATGTATTTCGTTTATGCATTTAGTCTTGGTTAAGATTAATTAAATGTTTTTTTTTAAATCTCAAAGCATATTATTTATTTGTTGGATAGTAAGTTCAACCATAATTTCATATAGGTTATACTGTCAAGAGCAAATTATTAACTAAAATGTTACAATAATGATAACCAATTTAACTTAAAATAAGTAAATTTTCATGACGAAGATCTGAACAAAATTATTACTCATGAATGAATAGACATCAAAATATCTGTATGTAATGAAACGTTTTTGAATGATGACATTCAATTGAACGAATGCAATTCAGAATTGCTTTAGCTAGGCATCACTAAAACACGCTTTTATAATAAAATATTTTAAGTGTGAGTTCAATGAACTTTAAAATTGTAGACAGTGCTTAGTAAAACTAGTATCAAACTCGTCTTCGTTTTTGTTTTTGTAATAACACCGACTAATTCTAGAGATTTATTTATCTCTTTTAAATGTTGGGAAAAACTTGAGATCGGATTCTGAACAACTGGCATAATTTTAATATTTTAATTTTCACAAATTCGTACTCCAATTGCATTACACATTTATGTATTTCGTTTATGCATTTAGTCTTGGTTAAGATTAATTAAATGTTTTTTTTTAATCTCAAAGCATATTATCTATTTGCTGGACAGTAAGTTCAGCCATCATTTCATACAGGTTATACTGTCAAGAGCAAATTTTTATACAAAAAGATAACCTCGATCGAGTTTGTTGCTGATTCTTTTCTGATAACTGGTATGTTTTCCAAACCGGTCATATAATTATGACATTCATAAATGACGTCTCACGACATAAATTAATTAAAATATATATTTTTTTTTTATGTGATGTGATATGTGTTGTTTTCTAGTTCTAAAATGTGCCTGATGCAAGGCGTGCCATTAATGGGGACATGGTGTACATCAGTGGGCTCACAAAAAGTTGCTCAGAATAGAGGCTCGGACCTGATATACGAGATTAATTATAAAGACCTTGGCCAACTGTCGGATCTCTCTTTTAAAGATGATTCACATACTATTAAATTTATGGCGCAAAGAACCTGCAAGAGTAGTAAACTTTAAGAAATATATTATGTAATGTGATTTTATTTAAAAAAATTAAATATGTGGAAACTTGGGTTACGTTGTTAGATTTTAATATATCACTGTGTTAACGTTAATATTATTTGTATAAATATATCAGATATATAAGAGTAATAATGTAACTACTACAGTACACTGATCTTTATTGTGTAATGGTTTCATCAACTAAGATAAATCGAAGACTTAAATTACAGGAACAGCATAAAACCACGAATATAGTTACGAAGAATGTGCAGAAATGTGAATGATCGGACGATTCTAGCTAAATGATGGTCCATACCTTAAATGTCAGTCGTTACTAACGTGTACATTTACGAACACGTTTTGAGTATTATAAAATAATTTGGCAGTAGTTTTGTTATTTTTTTATCGTAAATGAATCATCAAAATTGACAAACTTTCTGGCCGCTCTGTAACAGATACGTAAAGTACAAGTTTAAGTGTAAATACATATATATAAATTTCCGCACTGGGAACTGAATCCTGTGTCGTGGGTAAATTCAACACTACGTTACAAAATCTATAAACTTAGTGTCGTCAGTGACTTGCTAAAAGAAAAAAAGCTTGCAGGTGGGTGGGCAGAAGCCCGAACGTTATTTGGAAGAACATAAACATATATAAAAAACTGGCTTATTGAAGTTCGCTGCCGAAACCGTTGCCAAGCTCTTAGACGAATAGTCACAGGCAAGTGACAGTTGACACATCATGCTCATATCTTTTTAATATTTATATTTTTCTTTAATACAATGGAGTATGAAAAAGTTTTAATACAAGTTGAAAGTAGTTATGCTGTCATTCAGTGTTTAATTTATCATTATTTATTTTATGAATATATTTTATCGTTTATTTTACAATTTAAGTGTATCAACTTGATATTTTATTTAAACTATACTGACTGTATAGTAAACGTCTACAGAAAAGTGAAAGGAACTTCGTTCCAACTGGGGGTCCATAGACCTCAAGCTTTTTTTTACATTACCGCCAATATACGCCAAAGAAGTTTCACTTCTGACATGTGTACTTTGTACGCACGCACTTTTTTTTTGTTGTGTGTGTAGTTGTTAGGGTAAAGTTTGTATGAAAGAATATAAAATGGTAGAGAAAATGAAATATTTGTATATTAAAAGTTCATATAAAAAAGTGTGAGGGTGTGAGATAGCAGACTTAAAGGAAGTTCTTTTAAAATATTCACAGAATGAAGTTTAGTTGTTCGGTTGCTATTTCATTTCATTACGTAGTCGTTGGTCATTTTAAAGGGGCATTGTGGTGTCATTTTCTACATTAGTACATACGTGTGAAGTAGGGCCGGGTAACTAATTTAAATTATAACTTTAAACTAAAATTTAAATAAAATATAAAATTAAGTCGGTGATTTTTTCTTTGTGATACATGCTCCTTAACTAACTTGGTCTGTATTTAATTGTTATTATATGCTATTCTATATAAATAAATATAGTATAAAATATAATCAAATCAACCTCTGATTAGGGTATTTGATGACCTACCTTGAAACTCCAGTCCCTCCTCCCCGATCGGCCCATAAAGAATTGAGTGATTTACTCCGCCCGGAGTCACATTTACAACCTGATTAGGTAGTCCATTCACGGGATGAAGTAGGGAGGAAAATAAGCTGATTTATTGAGCTTCCACGAAAAATCTGGTAAACATATTTTTAACGAAGACCGGAAAGACGGACACGTTCCACGTCAGTTTATTTTAATAAGAAAATAAATTATCAAACCGATTATTTATGTACCAGTACTTTACGACGTAATCAGAAACTTTATAAGATTTGCGTTATATGCTGAAAAACAAATTCTCATTTCTACTCATCAATATACAGCAGTGTGGTTTTCAACCTGGGTCCTCGATTTTGTAACGTGTAAGTTTGTAACCTATATCTTTTATTTCACAATTATTATTATTTTTTTATTCTAGCACGGCAAAATGACTGCACTGTGCCTGATGGTAAGCACAGTACAATCCAAAAACAATGGCGACCACCGAGTGACACAGTATTTATTTCGCTGTCATGCCGGCCTGCGAAAGACTGGATATGCACAGGCTGATCCCGAAACGCGACTCGCAGAAGCGAATCACTATGACGGGCTTTTTCGCGATATACATCGTGGTTGCGACCCAGTGAGGCTGTAACACTCTACCACCCGCTTTCGCCATTGCCTCGTTCGTTATTCAGCAGGTGCAGGTGAGGTTGGCTTAGATGTCTCGAGTCTTCGATGTTATTCGACACCCCTTACACCCCAAATATCTTTGCACAACATTTTAATTTATTTTTAGGTATCGGTTAAATACATAATTAATTCAGTGAAGTATGAGCACGATATTGTCTGTATATAATTAATGTTTTTTTTTTAATGTTAATAGGGTTACGCGATCATCTTATAGAGTATCCGCGAGGCCAATGAGATCGCGACCCACACTTTGAAAAACACTGATATACACTTTCGTTTTAGATGTCAGAATTTATGACTAGTGCTTTATATCATTATATAGTGTAAAACAAAGTCCCCTACCGCATCTGTCTGTCTGTCTGTTCGCAATAATCTCAAAAGATACTGAACAGATTTTTATGTGGTTTTCACCAGTAGATAAAGTGATTCATGAGGAACGTTTTGGTATATAATTTGTCAAGGATTTTTTTATAATATAGACAACGTCTGCGGGGCCTGCTAGTTAATAATAATTGTTATGATGGTAGAGTATTTCCCTAATATTCGTCATGGGTAAACAGTAAGTCAAGTCTCGAGATATCTTCATCTCAGCATCATCGTTTAATATCGTTAGTTCCGGTAGCCCTTTATAGAAACAACGTGATACCATCTTACCCGCATGATCTTTTAACATCAGGTAAGATCTGACAAAATGCCAGTCTACTGAAACACTAATATAATTCAAAAACGTTTAATTTGTAACTATTTCTATATATTTAATGCATTATTCATATTGTATCCAGTAAAACTTATCAAACTAAGCTTTCCTTTAAGTAAGATAGTTAACATAATTTGAAGTAGACGCAACGAATGAAAAATTGCTCCAATCAATTTTTGGTTTTGTATCAAGTGAACATTTTCCAGGTTTTTTTTAAATCTGGTATTATATTATTTGGCGAGGACGATATATAGCTAATGGAGGACAGGCAGGAGGAGGCGGCAGTTTGACCGCCTAAGACCTAGGGAAGATGGGTCGGGGGGCCCATCTTCCTATTGCA
The DNA here is from genome assembly GCA_015888305.1 of Antheraea pernyi. Lineage (NCBI taxonomy): Eukaryota > Metazoa > Arthropoda > Insecta > Lepidoptera > Saturniidae > Antheraea > Antheraea pernyi. The sequence goes on along the minus strand of MU160455.1, from coordinate 62,281 downwards.
CAGGTCCGGCGGACGGAGGAGACGGCTGGTGTGTATACCACCTACAAAGCGTGGCTGTACCACCTACAAAGCGTGGCTGTACCCCCTACAAAGCGTGGCTCTACCACCTACAAAAGTATTAGTAAAGTAAGGCTTAGTATCAAGTGAACATTTTTCAAGGATTTAAAAAAAAAATCTGGGATTACATTATTTGGCAAGGACAATAAATGGGTAATACTTTTAATATTTGTTGTTATTCCATTCGTTGGCTTTGTGAAAACCTTGACAATTGTTACAGAATGAACGCGACCTTGTTAATTTTTGGGTTGCCATCTAACAAGACTCCCTGTTGTTTGTTACTCCGATTAATTTATTTTTCAATTATACGTCATTTCGTACGTGGTGCATCATCATCATTATCCCACCTAAGTAGGGTCGTCACAACATGTTCTCTTTTTCCACTCTCTCCTGTCAAATGTCATCTCAGTATTCACACCTTTTACGTACATGTAATTTTCCATATAGTCCATCCATAACTTTTTCGGACTTCCTCTACTCGTATATCTGTCCATAATCATACTCAACACTTTTCTAGTTACATGGTTTTCATCTCTCCTCATGACATGCTCATACCATGCTAACCTATTACTCCTCAACTTCTCTGTCACTGGTGCTATTTCCAAACTTTCTCTAATATACTCATTCTTATCCATTCTAGTCACACCACACATCCACCTTAACATTCGTATCTCTGCCACATGTAATTTTCCCTATCCGTTTTTTTCGTAGCCCAGCACTCAGATGCATACGGCATGCAGTCATGACCAACTTAAGACCAGTGTCTTATCATACTTTTATATTTCATTCACGTGGTGATTTTTTTTATTTTCTTAAGTAACTTATCGCATAATTTATTCAGTTTGCTAACAAAGGAATCGGTCAAAAAGTATTATGTCTCATTTTGATATTATGTTTATGTGTAAATATGAATACTATACTTTATTTTGTATCATATTTATGTTAAGTAATAATGTAGTATATATGTCATTATATCATAATGTACAAGGTTTCAGTTGATGACTTATCTATTCGCTTTGTGTCTCTATTTCACCATAAATACCCCTGATTGTTCTCTCTAGAACATACCCATTCAAAAGATTCCCGGAAGAGATTTCTATCAGCAATAAAACCGCCGTTTGTACTAACCAAATAATTTGTAATATCTCACTTTACGTATGTGTATATTGATTTACTATCTATGTGTATATATAAAAATCAATTGCCGAATATATGTAAGCGTATCGCTTCAAAACGGGTGTATCAGGCATGTAGCTAGAGTAGAATTTGAGGTTATAGGCACTGGTTATAGGTAGGGAAGTATAAAAATTATCATAATTAATCTGCCCTCGAATTTTACGAACTGGGGTATGTTCATCTCAGAATATATAATTTAATTTATCTTAGTTTTTGGTATTTTCAAGGTAGGGCTTCGCCCCACGACGTACCTATTTGGCTAATTTTATTGTTTGTAATTCTCAGTACAAGTAATTTTGGATGTACCTAATAGATTCGAAACTACATTGCCAAACTGTATCCCCCGATTTTGTTATCATTCGGTTTTTCGATTGCCCCTGTATGATATCAAATTTAAAGACGTATTCACGTCAAAAAAATGTTAGAAAATATTTCAACACGCCTTGTGTTCAGTACATATAGTTTAAATTACCTACAGCGCGAGATCTGAGGATATCCTACCATTGTTTATTTTCAATCAACCTGAGAGCTTAGAAACTCTTATCTTATCGTAAACATAACCGTATTATTTAGTTGTAGTTTTTTTTTATTATCTGAAAGTGAGAGTTTTATATTATGTTTCTACAAAAGATATCGTTTAGATTATGAAAAATGTAGTTCTTACATGTAACGTTCTTTGTGCTAACTCGGTATCAAGAATATTTAGAATAGAGATAAATTCCACTAAAAGGTTTCAACGTCGTGGAGAACCACAAAAAATAATAACCGCTGTGTAGATGAATAAATAATGAACTGGCTAACTATAAATAATCGAGGTTTTTCACTATTATGAAGAACGCTTTATAAGTTAATTGTAATCATTATGTCAAATATATATCCTTCCTAATAAATAAATAACGTCGTAACAATGAAACCAATCGTCTTAACATTTTGGATGCACATTATTAGAAGTATAGAAAAATACATAGGTTACCTCTCGATAAGAAAACAAACTTCCTGAGGGTTAAATTAAATCTACATGAACGCGAGCGAAGCCACGCGCTAATGCTTTTTTATGTCATAGTAGGCAAACGTACAGTTGGGTCACCTGACGTTAAGTAATCACCACCGTCCATAGACAACAACAACACCAGGGGAGTCGAAAGTGCGTTGCCAACCTGTGTTTGTGTGAAATTGAGGGAGGGGAGGTGGGCCTCCGGCGCTCTTACTGACCGAACGAAACGCAACAATGCAAGCACTGTTACTTCACGTCGGTTTTCTATGAGAGTTTTCTACACCGGACGAGTCGACCCATTCAAACCAATAATAGCTTCAGCGTGGCTCTACCACCTACTAAAACCTGCCACCTGCTAATAGAGAATATGTGAGGTATTTCAAAATTATACAATAATTCACATCTCTACAACTCCAAATAAGTAGAGTAAATCAATTCTTAAAAGTAATAAAATTATGACAATTTATCCGTCAGACAATTTGAGCTTTACGTTGTAACTATACCAAGAAAGGCAAATTAAATAATGAATATAAATATGTTCACCCTCTCCCCCACGAGGGTGGTGTATCCATGAGGGATTTCCACACGTAAAAAAAAAGGACGATATATAGATAATACTTTTAATATTTTTTGTTATTCCATTCCTTGGCTTTATGAAAACCTTAACAATTGTTAGAGAATGAACGCAATCTTAAGTAGATAAAGTGATTCATGAGGAAGGTTTTCGTATACAATTGGTCAAAGATTTTTTTATAAGAAGGGCAGGACAACTTCTGCCGGGCCTTCTAGTATAAAAATATAAGAGTTCATTAAAATCGGGTGAGTACTTGAGGTGTGAAAGTGTAACAAACAGATAAATTCACATTCGCATTTATCATATTAGTATGAATATGTAATTATATTAGCAATATATTGAAAAAAAAATACACCTCATAAAGAAAAACCGGTCATAGTCTGGTTGGTTTATGTTATTATACTAGTTGCTCGTAAATCTTATCAAATTAAGAGAACATAACAGCTTGGAAACATACCATATCGTTATTAAAACCCATTGAGTGTTAAAAAAAGAATCATTGATCATCTTCTAAGAAGAAAGGAAAACGGGAAAAATGTTGCAAAAGTTATTAGCCGCTATTCTAGAAATTACGATTTAAGCATCCCATTTATTAATATTTATCCAAGGAAAACTTGATTCACGTCGCCCTTTCTCATAATTAACCTTGTTAAAACGGGGTAATAGCAAATTTTATTCCAGAGACGGTCACAAAACTGTCTTATTTTGTTTCTGTTTATGTTCATTATAATTTATCCTATAAATATTATGTTTTATTCGGTCGAAACTGAACAAACAACAAGTTTATCTGAGTTCCGAACTATGTCGATGTTTTTTACCGAAATACGCAGAAGGAGGACAATGTTTTTCGAGTATACGTATTTACGTCTATTCCTTTAATTCGCTTTATAAGCTGAAACCTTCATTTATTTTAACGTATGAGATGTTGTTATAGTTTCCTACTTATAGGAGTGATAATTCTTATACAATAAGTGTAGGTGGTAGAGCCACGTGGAAGCTATTACTGGTTTCAGCATGAATGGATCACCCTCTCGCAGAAGCACCGACGTGAAGTAACAGTGCTTGCTTTGTTGCGTCGTTCGGTCAGTGAGGCGCCGGAAACCCACCTTTCCACTCCTTCCATTCCTCCCCCTCCCCCCAAACACAGGATGGCAACGCACTTGTGACTCCCCTGGTGTTGCAAGTGTCTATGGACTGTGGTGATCACTTTACATCAGGTGACCCATCTGTCCGATTGCCGCCTATGATATAAAAAAAAGAAAAGTGCAACGTTCGACTACAGAAGCACCAGTGAAACACATTTATTTAAGTACTTTATAAGTTTTAAGGATTTCACTGCAGTCTCTCCTGATGTCTAATGACGACGAATGAATTGTATAGAGGAAAAGACTCCCAAGTGCTGCTGCCGGAACACACGTTTAAGTACTTGGCGATAGTTTTGTAATTTGGGTGTGGTAGCTAGCCAGAGGGGCGTAGATAAAAGCCCTATCACTATACTACTGTTTCATCATAATATTTTCCTTCACCGAAAGCTCCGGCTTATTCGCAAGGCTTTGAGCGTTGATTTTCAAAAATCAAAAATCTTTTCAAAAATTTTATCTTTCGCCTTAATCTACGTTTGTAGAAAAAATGACAATATAAATAAAAAAAAGGTTTATTTATTTTTATTATATATTGAAAGTTTTAATATAAAGAAATACAAACAACAAATACAAAGAAACAAAATGTTACACTATAGCTAACTTCAGGGTGTCGGTTTTTCGTGACGGTATGCGCGCGCATCGTAAAAATTTACCCTCATCATTTTTCTCTAACGCGCCAAAAGAAGTATAACTTCAATAAAATTACAGTTATCTTAACATGGTTTGAACATACTTCTTTATTTACAAAAAATAGCATCGGGCACATTATTGTTACTAACAAAAATGTCTGGCAATAATAATTTCATGTTTTGTTAGCATTTCAAAGTTGGTGAAAAACAAAACATTAAAAAACAAATTATATAAAAATCAATATTTTTGCCAGTAAAGGTGCGATATGCACTAATAAACGCAACGTTTACCGTCAGCCAGGTAGCCCGCACGCTGTTCGGAAGAACATAAAGGTTCTTTGTCGAAACCATTGCTAGCTCTTAGACAAATAGTTACAGGCAAGTGACATTTGACGCGTTGTGCTAAAACATTTTAATAATATTTATATTTTTCTTAAATACAATGGAGTGTGAAAAGTTTTAATACAAGTTGAAAATAGTTATGATATCATTCAGTGTTTCATTTATCATTATTTATTTTATGAATATATTTTATCGTTTAATTTACAATTTAACTTTATCAACTTGATAGTTTATAATGGAAACTCTACTGACTGTATAGTAAACGTCTACAAAAAAAAAAGAAAGGAACTTCGTTAGAAACTAGAGGTTCATAGACCACTAAAGATTTTTTTCACATTACCACCAATATATATATGTTAGTTTTTATTTTAATTGAACGCGGTAGATGATGCTACGAACGCGTTGTAGGCTTATTTTAAAAGATTTCTCACATACCATCTGCGTATATATTTGAGCGAGTCCCTTGATAGTTTGAATTTACAATTGGAAACCGTAGATGTGGCTGCAATAAGGTTTTAGGTTTATTAAAATTTTTCGCGTTTATAAATACAATTGACACCAGTGATAACTGATTTGGTGCAGACGAAGTTATACGGGTCAGCTAGTATTATATATATAGAGATAACTTAAGGACAAATAAATGCCAATTTCAGACTCCCACAGTAAGATTTTAAGTTTGTTTTGTATGAAGCTTTTAACATTATTCTTTGCAAGCTTGGAACTTACAGCTAGCTATACCTATTCAGAGCGGTTAAATAAAAAAGTGTGTGTGTATAATTTAGATTATTTTATACCTAATAAGTCTTGCTTTTTGTATTTATTACGTAACTTATTCTGGAGACAGCATAATTAATGCATATTACGAGTTTTGTAAAAGGAGATTTCATCCACGTGAAATAGTTACTTTAACTAACGCTAACACGCAGCGGAGAACTCAAAAGGAATACATTGAAAGTTTTAATACAAAGAAATACAAACAACAAATACAAAGAAACAAAATGTTGACTATAGGTAACTTCAGGGTGTCGGTTATTCGTGACGGTGTGCACGCGCATCATAATAACTTCAGGGTGTCGGTTTTTCGTGACGGTGTACGCGCGCATCGTAAAAATTTACTCTCATCATTTTTCCCTCACGCGCCAAAAGAAGTATAACTTCAAAAACTTGACGAGAACTGTACTCTGAAAAGTTCACTATTTGTTCGTAAAAGTCTCATCTAAATCGGTTCAACCATTCTATGATTACGCCGAACAAACAACAGATACTTCAATTTTATTTATAATGTAAGAACAATAATTACTTATATTTCTTAAATTGCAATAACTTATTAACAAGTAATCTTTAATGTTAACACGCAAATTAATATATACGCTCTATTGTACAAAACCTCCTTTATTGTACAAAAGAAAACATATATTATTTGCGAAAAGAAACAACATTGTTTCGGACACATTACGTAAACGTGTGTGCGGTCATGCACGATATTCAAACAAAATGGAATGTCAAAGTAAGATTTCTCACAAACAGAATTTTTAACGTCGCGTTGCTGTGTCATTTTATAGCACTCGGCTCCGGTTTCGAGGACATTAATTCCAGTTGGCATTTGTTTTAGTCGAATGAAAAAATATGAAAATTATCTGAACTAAAGTTGGGTAAATATTCTGAAACACGACTTACTTAATTTCTTAATACTGCATTATTGAAATGAAAATCTCTTTCGGCGCGTTGAGCGGTATTTTCGTGGCACGAGATATATTTATAATTTCACGTCATGACATGCTAGTAAGCGTGACTGTATTGCGCTTGTACGGCTTGCGTTAGTGTAGCGATGTGTAGTATTCTTGTAGGCTTATTCTTACAGGCTCTTAGCTGTGTACATTTAATATTGATATTTTGTATTGTGATTGCGCAGCCCATCGTATGTTTGATGAATTAATAAACTGTATAAAAAGCATATAATTAATATTCGGAGTGCCAATAGACATGAAAGAGAGACTAATGGTAAGTACTAATCTCGATTTAGAAATGAAATTTAAATGTTACACACTAGAATTCATTTAAAAATTCACAAGAGAGGAAGACAGTTTAAATTCCATTGTTTTGTCGGCAGTCCTTATGACTGTCTTGACTTATTTTATATTAACAATAGTATACGAAAAAGCTTAAATAATATTTGATAATTAATTCGCAATGTTTTTCTGACAAGATTACCCAAATGGATAATGATAGGGCCAGAGGCTTTAAAAAAGTATTTGTCGATGCCAAACGTATTCGATATTCCTGATATTTTTAGTATCTGTTAATTAGCTAAACTTAGTTGGAAAACGAATATTATAAAATAGAATCAAATGTATTTATAAACATATGAGAAGTTTTATTTAATGACTTTATTTCATACTAGCTTCCGCCCGCGACTTCGTTCGCGTGGATTAGTTACTTTGGGCTAACGCTAATACACGCAGCGGAAGCCGATTTTGATACATTCTTCATTAGTACTGTGCTCCTATTAGTCTTAGCGTGATGATATATATCCTATAACCATCTTCGATAAATGAGCTATATGACACTGAAATAATTTTTCAAATCGGACCAGTAGTTAATGAGATTACTCCCCACAATATCACACACTCACAAACTGACAAACTTTACCTCTTTATAATATTAGTATAGATTATTCAACTTTCACAAGAGGGTACAAATTAAAATGTGTGTTCTTACTCTTTAACTATTTGATAATTGATATTTTAACTCTAAAAATAATCATTATTATAATATAAGCAATTGCTAAATTCGGATTGAAATGAAAATTTCACCTTTCACAATATATCATCGATACCTGTTGCGGTAATTTAATTTATTATTCAATTCATTTGGTACCCGTAATCGAATTGTAGCACTTGATTGGTTGTTGGAAACAAATGAATATTATAATTATGTTGTATTAATACAATAAAACTATTTTAGATTGTTTCAAATATTATTATTACATTATATGGATTATGCCCTAATAAACTATTGAATGAAAAATGAAAACAAATCGAAGAAATCGAATGAGAATTTCTATCTAGTTCAGTTATTCATAGAAAATTAATATTTCCATCATTAGTAATATCAGTATAATTATTTACTTAGGAAGAGAAATTCTACTATATCCAGACCAGGGACGGGGAAGGGGAAAGGGAAGTGGGCCTCCGGCACTGTCACTGACCGAACAAAACGCAACAATGCAAGAACTGTTACTTCACGTCGGTTTTCTGTGAGAGGGTGGTAGTACCCCGGACGAGCCGACCCATTCATGCTGAAACCAGTAATAGCTTCAGCGGGCCTTTACCACCTACAAAGATTCAAAAATTCATAATTCAATTCATAATCATATTATATTTATAGAGACAGAAAGGTTAACTTTGGTATTTACTTATATAGCAAGCAATACCAAGCAGTCTCTGTGTAGAAAGTTTATTAAACAAAACAGTATATATTTACTTTAAAAAAAAACTTAATTTACCCTAGTTACGATAATTTTATATGTAGTGCTAAAACTAGGCAAAAAAACCAAAGCGTATCGATGAAAATTGTAGCGCTGCCAAAGACGACAAATAACACTTCTATGAATGCCAAAATGTCGAGATACCTGAGATTGATTACTTCCCGCTTGCAACATCCCTACAGCTCTTTGCATTTCATCTGCCATCAAATGACGTCGCTTCATGACGTAAAGAATATCTAACAATTCAATTTTGTCGCTAACTTTATTTAAATGTTTGGTAAAATTATAAAATCAAGACTAAACTTAGCAATTAAAACGCACTTAAATTCAAACAAATTCGCAGTCATTTGAATTTTATGAAAAAACAAATCATAATCAAATTTTTTTTACAACCAGCCAGTATGTGGTCAATAAAAAAAAAGTTTACTTACCTACGCACTTTGAGTAAACACTTAGAAATTAATTAATATAAATGGTAAAATTTGTAATATCACGCATGTTGCTTAGACTTTTTTGATGTTTGTATTTGCTGTTTTTAGATACTAAAAGATGATAATTGTATGGATGGATTGTAACCTCTAAATATCAGGTGTAACATAGACGTATGCTAATCCAGTAAACAAGGCGGGTACCTATACCAGACTGAATTATAACTGTAGTCGTCACACGTCAATCTGCAACATATTTTAACTAATCGACGACAGATTCAACCGTCCAACAACGACAAATTTCGTCCAACGAAACGCTTTGATATTTGTATAATGTATTTTGTTGCAGTGAAACGTGACAACGACCAATTAATTACAAGCGGAATTGCAAAGTAACGTACATCCTAAAATGTAGTTATAGATTTCCGCAAAATAACGCCCTCATAAATCAAATACGCGTATAGAGTTAAACTGACAGAATAAATATGATTTGGTCTGTCGCGTTGCATGATCGACCAATGTTGGTTTGAAGACCAATATGGCAGCGAAGATTGGTGATGGGTTATAGATTTATTTGTAGTTGGTATGATTTTTAAATTACACTGCACTCAACTCCATCGAGTTACAATAAAAATATCACTGTTATCAATGCAATAATAAATACAATATTCGCAGTAATAAAAAAAAAGAGTATGTTTCAAATTATATTAGGTTGTAAAAACAAAAAACTTAAATATTAGAGCAGTGGCACTTATTATTGCTTTACGATTCCTTAAAGCGACAACGTTATGACCGCGTTCCCGTATCATAAGGCATTGGTCTTCTCTACTAATTAACCGCTCATATGCTGTTTTTAATTACATTTAACATTTGTGTTTATTTTTTGTTACATTCATCACGTATAGAGTCGATGCAGTCAGAAATGGCAATAAACACTTGGTAGATACTATTTATTTGGGCAGAGCTTCGCCTTATAATACTTTGTATATATTAATGCGTAGATATCACCGGCATCTTGCCTTTTTAAAGGCCGATCTATGTAAGTTAAAGCGATTACTATTTACACATAATTCCACAAAATAATTTAAGAAACACAAAAATAATGGAGTATGAACAAATTAATGTTATTTAAGCTATACAACAATTTTATATAATTATCCTTATTTATGTAAGTCTAATGTGTTTACTAATCTGTTTCGGCATGTAGATCACCAACATCTTGCCTTTCATGGCCGAATTATGAAGTCAAAGAATATACTATTTATTCATAATGATCAAATGATTCAATTCTATATAATGAAATCAATTCTTATTTATGCATCTTTAATATGGTGGCGCTAGTGTCAATGTGTCTCTCTAATATGATGGCGCTAGTATCAATGTGTATATCTAATATATTGGCGCTAGTGTCAATGTATATTTATAATATGGCGGCGCTAATATCAATGTTCTGGTCGTGTTGTAGTCTCGTCTCTTGAATATGATGCAGCGGCACCGGAGGTGGGTGATGCACTAACATTTTATTTTAACTTTACGCGTCTATAATGTTTTTCATATAAAATGTGTAGTAACTTATATCCTAAAGCAAAGTTCTATTTTTGAAGTTATACTTCTTTTTGCGCGTTAGGGCATACTAATGAGAGTAAATTTTTACGATGCGCGCACACCGTCACGAAAAGTCGACACCCTGAAGTTAGCTATAGTCAACATTTTGTTTTTTTGTATTTGTTGTTTGTATTTCTTTGTAATTAATACCTTTTTCTATTGTTAGTGTCGTTTTTTCTACTAACGTAGAATACGGCGAAAATACAATTTTTGGAAAGATTTTTACCTTGTTATGACAAAGAAGTATAACTTCTAACGCGTGTATATAAGTACATACACTTTTTTTTAATTTTCACAATATCAATAAAACAAAAAGCGTTGTAGAAGTTTTATACCTCAACCATAAATGATTCAATTTTTACACCGAATCTATATTGAATCATTTCACAATGACATACATGAGATATTTTTCGCAATCCATTTACAAAATTGAAAATAGTTACATAAATAAATTCTCTGTCACTACATATAGTTTTTCGATATACGTGTTCTGATACCATAAATATGTCTTTATAAAAAGGCAAAAAACATTTTAAACTGCGAATAAATCTGTATGGATGATTTATGTTTTGAATAACTTTGGACGGTGTTTACCTAGATATTAGTAAAATATATTTCAGTTCTAACCTTGCTGGTAACATTCTATACTTTTTTCTTTATTTCTATTTCTAATGGCTATTATAACGTAGACGTATACGTACCTTTACCTAAATGTTAATAGTTAAATTAGTGCTCTAAAAGTCCGATTACATTATTTCATGTCTCTACGTATTACGATCATAATATGCGAACAACCAACAATGAAAAACATCGAGGAATAACTGGGATTCATCACCACTGCGACACTGTGTGAATTACGTCACATACTGAAGTCCTACACGGATCAGTATTCCTTCATACTTGAAACGGTAGTCACGTCTCTAAGGTCAAGTTTTAGGTTAGTAGCACCTGTACTGTTCATTCATAATTCGCAAGGCAGTCACACTTAGCAGTTAAACTGTTAATTCCACAAACTCATGCTAAGATATGTAACTCTTTATCGAGCAGTGGAGGGAAAATCCGGCGAGAGGGACCATGAAATGCGGGGGAGCGGGCTTGAATGTGGTCCAGTCACTTGATTCCTTTCACCTCCATTAATTGCCGTGTTTCTTATAACGAGAGATGTGGATTGTATTTTTGCGGTTTGCGAGAGCAAAGGTATTACGAGAAACACGTTCAATCGTAGAATCCAAGAGTATATAGTCGATTGAGCTAGGTAATAGAAACATACATATTTATTTGGAAGAGGCTGATCGCTGGTTTCGGCAGGTATTGCGTCCGTATCCAGTGAGTAGGGGGGTCGCAAAAAATGTATTATCACTCGCGGCGTGGTTTGCGTACTTGTTCGTGACACAGAGCGTTTACGTCTCTTTCGCGGCACATACCATAATGTCGACGCGGCCGATCACTTCCTCCCTCTAGCGGTATTCCAAGGAAAAAAGGATCGTGGTGTAGGGGAAACCAGGAGTTGCCCTCGCGGCTTACTACAAAACTAACTGCCTAATATAATAACTACCAAGCAGTAACACAATTTTCTAGATTCTTTTATATCTTCATTTGTTTTGGGAGTATATAATAAAAACATCGTTAACCGGGAATACAATAACAAAGAAAGATGTAAGTTCTGAATATATTTCAGACAAGTAAACGTAACACAATTGAGGCCATAACAATATGAGGAAAAACTATACCACGTCTTACTCAGACATTATGTGTCTGTTTAAGCTTAGTTGTAATTAATTTCTTTAATAAATATTAATTTTAATATTTAACTTTTAATTACCTTTCCGACATTACCAAACATAGACGGTTCACATTGCGTTTATCAACACTAAGCTTGTACATTGTGAGATTCTTGTTTGGCATAAAATTATATACACGTTACTAATGTAACAATACAATAACAATAATAAAGTAAGTTCTTATTGTGATAAAGTAAACAAAACGGCTTAAGTAATCATGTTTAAGAATATGAAATGGACAATATATGCGTTAAATTATTTTATGGGACCAACGCCTCTGTCAGTTTCTTCTCGGGATCGACTCCCACAGTGCAGATGGTAATTACGAGCGTTGATTCGTGATACCAATTGTACATAGTTTAATTGTGTTTTAATGTACATTAAGAATTAACACTTTTTTTGTTTCTGCATTTTCTAATAATAATCATTGACAGCAATGATGTTTTCATAGAACAAACGAAAAACAAATAAAACCGTAGTACATTTTAATTATTTTCCAACTGCTCTTATCACCGTAATCATTGCCTTTTGATGGTAGTTACAGCTTATGTGTTTTTTTTTCATAGGAGGCAAACGAACAGGTGGGTCACCTGATGTTTAGTGGTCACCACTGTCCATAGACACTTGCAACACCGTAAAAGTCGCAAGTGCGTTGCCAGCCTGTGTTTGGGGGAGAGGAGTGGGGAAGGGGGATGGGGAGCTGAGGTGGGCCTCCGGCGCTCTCAACTTGTCTGTGTCTTGTCTTTTCTTGTTTTGTAAACTTTTCTCAAAGAAATATTTATCCTATAAGATGTTAATTACATTGTCATACGATAAACCAGTTAAACTGAACCTGCGATTTGCAGTAAAAATATTTCAACGCAAAAGAAAGAAGAGATAATATAATTTATTGATAATAGTTTATTGTAACAAAAAACAATCCGCATGGACAGTCCCTGTCAATCTTTTTGGCCGCTCTGAATATTACCGTAAATTCTGGATGGCACATAATACAGTCAAGAGTTTGGTACAAAACAAATTTATAATATTACTAGTGGGCCCGGCGGACGTCGTCCTGCTTTGATAATAAAAAATAATAAAATTCAATCGCAGCGCCACCGACAGGGTTCAATTATGAATCTAAACCATTCTCGGATCCATTGGAACACGCACACAAAATTTCATCAAAATCGGTCCAGCCGTTTAGGAGGAGTTCAGTGACATACACACGTACAGAAGAAATCTATCTATCTATATTATAATAAAACTGTAGCAGGGTCAAATCTGTACATTAAATATTTTTTGAAAATTTTGATGGGGGTAGGCTTTGTTGTCGATATAGAAGCCAAAAATAACCCTTTTCAAATGTTTGTCTGTCTGTCTGTCTGTCCCTGTGAACGCGCATCACTCTGAAAGTACTGAACCGATTTTGACGAAATTTGGCACAGTGATAACTAATGTTACGAGATTACATTTAGGATAGTTTTATCTCATAAAACGCAAGGGATTCTCCAGAATAACGGACATGCAATTCGCGACCTATCTTTGAGCTAACCTAAACTAAGCTAACTATTCATACATATATGAGTTGTTGAAACATATATGTGTACCAAGGATACATACCTCAACAACTCTTATATATATTTCGTATCGGATAATATTCTAAACAATTTCAGTTTGATAAGGGAAAAAAATAAAACCCTTCCACTTGCCTGTGTATGCGTGTATGCGTGCACGTGTGTGGAGGTGATATGTGTATTTTTTTTTTTCGAACTGACTATTTTATTGACCTGGCAGGGTCTTCACAGCTTCACCGGACTATATGTGTAATGTTGTCGCAGTGATGTAAGATTTTGAGGGGAGGTGGGCTTCCAGCGTTCTCACTGACCGATGACTATACTATTGACCTGGCAGGGTCTTCACAGCTTCACCGGACTATATGTGTAATGTTGTCGCAGTGATGTAAAATTTTGAGGGGAGGTGGGCTTCCAGCGTTCTCACTGACCGATGACTATACTATTGACCTGGCAGGGTCTTCACAGCTTCACCGGACTATATGTGTAATGTTGTCGCAGTGATGTAAAATTTTGAGGGGAGGTGGGCTTCCAGCGTTCTCACTGACCGATGACTATACTATTGACCTGGCAGGGTCTTCACAGCTTCACCGGACTATATGTGTAATGTTGTCGCAGTGATGTAAAATTTTGAGGGGAGGTGGGCTTCCAGCGTTCTCACTGACCGATGACTATACTATTGACCTGGCAGGGTCTTCACAGCTTCACCGGACTATATGTGTAATGTTGTCGCAGTGATGTAAAATTTTGAGGGGAGGTGGGCTTCCAGCGTTCTCACTGACCGATGACTATACTATTGACCTGGCAGGGTCTTCACAGCTTCACCGGACTATATTTTTGATGTATTAACTTTTATTAACTTGACTATCCCAGATCATTCAGTGTTTAATTTATTATTATTTATTTTATAAATATTTTTATCGTTTAATTTACAATTGAACTTTATCAACTTGATATTTTATAATGTAAACTATACTGACTGTATAGTAAACGTCTACAAAAAAGGGAAAGTAATTTGGTTCCAACTGGGGTCCATAGACCCCTCAAGTTATTTTTTTACGTTACCGCCAATATATGTAGGTTAGTTTTTGTCTTAATTGAACCCCGTAGATGACGCTACGAACGGGTTCTAGGCTTATTTTAAAAGATTTCTCACATACCATCTGGGTACATGAGTGAGCCCCTTAATAGTTTGAATTTACAATTGGAAACGGTAGGTGTGGCTGCAATCGGGTTTTAGGTTTAAAAATACAATTGAAACCGGTGATAACCGTGTTGGTGCAGACGAAGTTGCACGGGTCAGCTAGTTTATATATAAAGATAACAATCTAAAATTGGCGTTTACTTATTCTTAAGTTGTCTCGATGTTATAGATATGACAATATCCTTCAATTTGTGTACTGCATAACTATATTTAGAACAGTCAAAGAGTTTGCTGAGCACTGTAATATCGTTTAAAATACAATAAACTTATCTGAGGATGATGTAACGGGAAAAATTAAAATTCATTTATATAAAAACCTCGGAAACCAAAAAAGATAAAATGAATTAACAGTTGTGTATTTCAATAGAATTCTAATGATATAATTATGTATTATCCTTACAATTCAGTTCCACATTTGCATGTATAAATTTCACAGTCTAGTAACGACGGAATATTACTAATTGTTTAGTGTTTATTTTAGTTATAATTAATTCTATTTCAACTTTACAAAATCGAGTTTTGTTATCATCTAATACAAACATATAACACTTGACGTTTTAATTCAAATTTCGACTTTCATTACAGTTGATATTGCTAATTAAGAGTATTTTTATTAATTAAGTGAGGTTGAAATGAAGGGAAAGGGTTTGTTAGAATTACACCAAATGTAATTAATTCAAGAGGATAGTAGTTTAATTTAAAATAACTCTTAAAAAACTAACAAAACAGGTTCCGACTACCCATAAAAATATAGGGCCGAGGTGTGCCACGCACCCTTGAGCTAGTTGTCAAAATAAAATCGGCCGAGTGCCTTAAGCGCTCGCCTTAGTAGTCCGGTGAAGCTGTTAAGACCTCGCTTGGTCAATAGCGTAGTCAGTTCGAAAAAAAAAAA
>MU160455.1:0-30066 GCA_015888305.1 Antheraea pernyi | reverse complement strand
CGTAATTATTTTAACCTATACATACAAAAGTAAACCTTATTACATTTACCCAACATACATTGTTATATCTCAAAAGGATTAGGCAGCAGTTTCGATGAAAACTCCCAATCGGTTTGAATTTTTCCGACTTGTCCAACAATTATCATTATATTTCAACCAATCTATATAAAATCTTGACAAATTTATATACTAAAACGTTCCTCATGAATTACTTTATCCACTGGTGAAAACCGTATGAAGATCCGTTTAGTATTTTTTGAGTTTATCGCGAACAGACAGACAGACAGACGCGGTTGGGGACTTTGTTTTATACTATGTAATGATATAGTTTCATTAGTTTCTTAAACAGTGTAAGTGAGCACTGAGGTAGTTTTATGGTGTGTTAAAGTTCCAAATACCATGTTTTCCTCTTCCACTCTCCCCTGTCAGATCTCAATAATCACACAGGTTTTCCACACATAAAATTTTTCACACAATCCGTCTATGCGGTTTTCAGTCTTCCTTTACTTCTATATCCGTCCACCTTCATACTCAAAACTTTTCTAGTTACAAAGCTCATCTTTTCTCATAAAATGTCCGTACCATGCTAACCTATGCTATGACTCCAGAATTTCTGTCACTGGTGCTATTTTCATTATTGAAATATGTAGACAAACTACTTGTCTCGGACACATGTTGCTGTGGCCCAATTATTACATGTTGAATTGAATAAAACACGTGCACCACAAAATAAACTGGAGTTAAAATATATTCAAAATTAAAACGTGTCGCCATCTATGATATATCTATAGCACTTGGTTCTACAATTTTCATATGTTTCAACAACTCGTATATGTATGAATAGTTAGCTTAGCTTAGGTCAGCTCAGATAGGTCGCGAATTGCATATATCAGGCAACAGCCAAAGCCGAGGTGTGACGTGCACCCTTGAGCTAGTTGTCAAAATAAAATCGGCTGAGTGCCTTAATCGCACGCCTTAGTAGTCCGGTGAAGCTGTTAAGACCTTGCTGGGTCAATAGCGTAGTCAGTTCGAAAAAAAAGTATTTATAGTATATCTAATGTATACGTCACATATTACAGCTTATTTATAATATGAGGACATATATATTTACGAAATGATAAGATCACCTTGTCAAAATATAAAGTTGAAGAATTCGCCAGAAAGTCAATGAATCAAATTGTAGGTGGTAGAGTCACGCTGAAGCTATTACTGGTTTTAGCATGAAGGGGTCGGCTCGCCCGGGGTAGTATCACCCTCTCACAGAAAACCGACGTGAAGTAACAGTGCTTGCATTGTTGCGTTTCGTTCGCTCAGTGAGAGCGCCGGAGGCCTACCTCCTATCCCCTTCCTCCCCTCCCTTTCCCCCATCCAACACAGGCTGGCAACACACTTTCGACTCATCTGGTGTTGCAATGAAATAAAAACAACAAACAAAAAATTAAGCAGGGAGTATAGAAATAACTGAAAAATATGGCAAGACAACTAACAACGGAAAATGTCCGCGAAAAACGTGTACCTACTAGTGTTATAGTGAGTATTTCTTTTATAAATTTGAAGTCTTTTAGAGCGTTTTCAGAGTAATGAAGAGATATCTATACAAAGTAACGATTACTCAAACCAGTTCTAATAATTTATGAAACTCAGTACTGATAAAATAGAATTTGTTTTTTCTAATTAAGTTTAATTTCGAGTCATAGTAGCGACATATTCGTATATAAATCGCGGTTGTTACTTATTTAAAGTTATTGTATTAACTATAATACTAGAACAAAATCGCGTAATACTTTTAAAGAATACAATGAATTTATTCAGGTCGGGCAAGAGTAAAGTTTTGACAAGAATCTATGCTAAAACAAATAACGGCAATTCACTAAAACTGCGCACAATGTTATTACCTGATGAACGACAAGAAGAATTCGTAGATCTACTTATGAAATACTATGTAAAGGAAGAAAATTCTTATAAAGCTACAGGTCAGTAAAGGAAAAAACATAATAAACTTCATTATCATACTTCTATAACAAAGGAAAAGATTTGATTTTTTCGTTGTAATGAATAAACTCAAAGGATACTTCACCGATTTAAATATTTCACCTATAAAAAGCCACATTCACGAGCAAAAGCTAGTCAAGACATAATAGTGTTCATTGATACTCATGACTTCGCTCAAAACGGTGTGTTTTTTGTAGATCTTTGCGGGGTGGTAGGGTTTTAAAGCCTGACTGGGTCGCAACCACCATGCATGTAGCAAAAAAGCCTGTAATAGTGATTCGTTCTGCGCGTCGCGTTTCGGGATCAGCTCATGCATATCCAGTAGTGAACCACTTTCGCCGTGGCTCGAGTACCGGTGAGATGATTAACACTGGTCACCTCTGGACACGGACGGAGGTTGTTCGCTCACGCAGGCATGACAGCGGCGACCGGCGAGGGATAACGCATCTCTCGGTAATAACCATTGTTTCTGGATTGTACTGTGCTCACCATCAGGCAGAGTGCAGTCAATTTGATGTGCTACAACAAAAAATGATCAATTTTAATCTGTGTTGTAGTTTGTTAATTGTAACTTATTTAAGCCTCAAAACCTTTATAATCCTTAGAACAATTTTAAATTTCTAAAAGAATTAGTGATAATTCTTGTACCCTATAAGTTCGAGGTATAATATAAGCTTCCAGTATATAACATTTCATAATAATCTGTTAAATTGTTTTACAGTAAAATCTGGATATATCAACAAAATATTAATAATGTTGACCCCATTCCATCAGAGGACGACCAGACGCCGTGAGGGTTTCCACCCTTATGTAGTTGATATTCCTGAGATTCGTACGAAGCGATTTGCTTCCACATTTATTATACGTACGGCTAAGGTCTGGAATTCACTCCCGGCGTCTGTCTTCCCGTCATCATACAACTTGGGAGTGTTCAAGAGTAGAGTGAACAGGCATTTAGCAGGTAAGCGCGATCCATCGTCGGCTTCATCGTCACTTACCATCAGGTGAGATCGTGGCTAAGCGCGTACCTGTAAAACAAAAAACAAATTAATATTATTTAAGGTATTTTATATAATTATCCTTATTTATATATCTCTAATGTGTTTAATAATCTGTTTCGACATGTAGATCAGCGACATCTTGCCTTTCATAGGCCGAACTATGAAGTCTAAGAATATACTATCTATTCATAATTCTGCAAAATATATATAATAACGATCAAACTAATGATTCCCTTCTATATAATAATATCAATCCTTATTTACATCTTATTTAAATCTATGTAATAATAATAATTCTTATTTGTGTATCTCTAATATGGTTGCGCTAGTGTCAATGTGTCTCTCTAATATGGTGGCGCTAGTATTAATGTGTATCACTAATATGTTGGCGCTAGTGTCAATGTACATCTATAATATGGTGGCGCTAATATCAATGTTCCGGTCGTATTGTAGTCTCGTGTCTTGAATGTGATGCAGCGGCACCGGAGGTGGTTGATAACAGAATTGCAATTATTAACATTAGTTTGGTTTTCACATCTATTAGCAGTTGGAGCAATGAGTATATATTTTTATACAGTTTTATATATTTATACAAATACTGCATAAAGGGATCACTCAATTAAATTTAGTACGTGATCATCCAAAATTCACCAACCAGGTGATTAAATTATAGGATTCAATTATAGCTGACAAATACATGATGTGGCGAACTGTTAATATTCTAGCTTTGTCTATTAGTTTATAGTTCATCAGCTAGTCCATTTCTAGTTTTTACTGTTATTTTATTACCCCAGTACCGATTTAATTTTTATTGTCTGTTTATTTTTATGTACATGTCTGCTCAATTCATATAAACATGTTTTCGTAAATTAGCCGCCAAAACGTTTACAAGACGACACAATCGGAATCAAACTTTCATTTCAAATACAAAATCATCTGAAAGTAACAACGTGGTCGTTATACCGCTACATTTTTATTACTTAATGTATTAGGATATCCACTTGAAACATAATTCATTAAAACCTAATATATTGTTCGTATAATACAGAGACAACTTAAAGATAAATAACTGTATATATTAAATTCCCATAATGATATTTTGAATTTGGTTTTGTATTAATCTCTTGACTGTACTATGCGTAAAACCTAACTTTTAACCGACTTCGAAAAAGGAGGAGGTTACTACGTTCGTCTGTGTATTTTTTTTATGTATGTTAGTCGATATCTCTGTCAATTATGAATCGATTTTAATGATTCTTTTTTTATTTGAATCGATTATATTCAGAGGTGGTCCCATATAAATTTGAAGAAAATATTCAAGCCCTAAGGGGGTGAAAAATCGTTTATATTATTTTCATCCGCTTCATATTTACGTATTTTCGTGAAATTGGATCAGATTTATTATACCCATTAGAAACCAGATATATTTATGGACACTAAAAATGGAGAAATATTTTTTTTTCCAAAAAATTCAATAAACCGCCTTCGACGTGAAATACAAAGAAGGCACTAAAAGCGAAAAATAACTGAATTATTAAATTAACCAAGATACTCGCGCTACCGAATAATATATTTGAAGTCGATGCCAACCTAAATTTCAAATTTGTTGCAGGTAATAAAATATGTATATATACTATACAGATATACATCATGGGACACGAGAGTTGACCAAAACTTTGTATGTAGATGATATGAATTTAGGTTGGCATCGACTTCAAATATATTATTCGGTAGCGCGAATATCAATATTTTTTATTTTAACTGAATTATTAAATTAACCAAATTAAATAAATATTGATATTCGCACTACCAAAGCTTTATTCAGAGCGATCAAAACTTTTGTCGTGGTCTATACTTCATATTAGCTGTTTATAAGAAAATATATAATTACAATAATTTATACAAATAATAACTATAAGTAATCAAAAGTTGAACATAATAACCTAGTGTATTCGTATTCTGATGGACAACCATATAGATTTTAAATCTTCAATAGTTTCTTTATAGGCACAAACTGAACCAGTTAAGAAATGCAGAAAGATTGACAAGATATTGGATTATTTAATCTCTGGTGCAAACATAATGACGAGGTACAATGCCGATCGATATTGCGACATTATCTATGGAGTCGTCCGTACTGACATGAGACGAATGGGTATTCTAAAAGAATTGATTGAAGCAAGGTAGTTTATTCCTCGCTAATTTGATTATATTTGTGAAATTAAATATAAGATGTAAAATGGTAAATACCAGAATTTCATAAGGACATTAATTAATATTGTTAAATTCTTTTCGTTTATTGTTACAACCATTTCATTATAGATTGTTATTTTGATTTAACTTAAAAGCTGATCATATTTTTTAGTTTTAAATGAGAAAAGACGGTTCTTAATACACGCCACCGCAGTATCCGCGGTCTTTGTTTTGCTAGTCTAACCAAACCTAACCGAACCGAGAAGAGAAAATTGAGAAAAATAAATGTGTAAGTCAGAATTACGAAAGAAAGCGCGAGCCGGCTGCGGCAGCTACGGCGAGCACACTGCGGTGGCGTTAATACATAAGTACTGAAAATACTATTAAATAATTATGTTACCAATTTTAATCAGTAATTCCGAAGGCTGTGAAAATTAGAAAATCTTTGGAGAGTGATTCAATTTCATTCATCACAATATCCTTTTACCTATGTAGAATGAATCTCAACGATTTTTTAAATAGTTTACAAAGTTAAATAATAACATTGTCGTGTAAATCTAAATGGGGACCGATTCTTGACTGACGCTTTAATTTGAGCGCGGTAGTTACCCAAGCGGGCATTAGAAAAGGCCTTATGAAAGAAAAGGACTGCTACTATGGTCTCATCGCGATGGCTTCCTTCACCCAAAACTCCGATTCATTCACAAGGATTCCAACCCTACGTCAATCGTCAATACATCAATACGGTGTTTAAACACGTTAAAGATAAATTAGATTTCATTAACATCGGGTAAAAGCTTAATATTATAAATTATCACAAATTTGCCATCATTGTCATCAAATGTCACATGTTTAGACTCGGTAAAAGGAATAAATAAATGTTTTTTAAAGTTTGGAAGTAGTGTCATCTCAAGGTTTAAATTCGTCGAAATATTTTTGATTTGTGTTTATAATAATATACAACAGTGTTGTTTTTCTTTTTAGCTTTATAATATGCCAGATGCACGACGTGCCATTAATAGCAGCATGGTGTATGACATTGGCCTCAGAAAAAGCATCTATAGATAAAGGCTTTGAACCAATACACGAAATTAATTATAAAGACCTCGGTCTGTTGTTGGATATCAATTTTGAAGATCATTTATATACTATCAAATTGGTGCGAAAATCCTTGAAATATAGTAAAATATAAGACATATGTTACGTAATATGACGTTGCGAAAGAAAAAACGTTACCAAATTAAAAATAATTATCATCATCTTCTTACCCTTATCCCGCCTAAGTAGGGTCGGCACAACACGTTTTCCGTTTCCACTCTCGTCTATCAAAATTGAAAATAGTTATATAAATTGTTACAAGATACATATAGTCGATGCAGTCAGGGATGCCAATTAACACTATAGGTACACTAGGGTGTGCCAAAAAACGACGATTTTTTTTTTTGCTCTCAGCCCAATATATCTCAGAAGATGTCCCAACAAAGCTTCTGTTAAAAGCCGAGTTCAAAATTCCAATTCTAAGAGGTTCTCCATCGAACTTTTTTTTCCGTATAAATAACAAGGGAAACATGGCTTTTATTACTTTTTTTTTCCTGCAAACTGTGATAAAATTATTAAAAAAGAAGAAAGAATAAATGGACCTTTTTATTATGAAATTTCTTCAATATTTAATTTGTTATATATTTATCATTTTTTAGCTAAACTGTAAGAGTTACACAAAAATGTTAAATGCCAAATTTATCGTAAATTTAAAATTCTATAAAAGAAATCCCATCATTCTTTTATATCATCATAATAAAAATTTATGAAAAAAAAAAATAATAAAAAAGGTCCATTCGTTCGTTTTTTTTTTAAATAATTTTATTACAGTTTGCAGGACAAAAAAGTAATAAAAAACCATGTTTCCCAAGTTAGTTATACGGAAAAACTTTAATTTCGATGGAGAACCTCTTACAATTGGAATTTTGAGCTCTACTTTTAACAGGAGCTCTGTTGGGACACTTTCCGAGATATTTTATATATTTTTTTTAAATCGTTTTTTGTCACACACTAAGGTACACTGTGACTATTTATCCGGGCAGAGCTTCGCCTTACAATAACTGCAACATAGAAGTGTATGTAGATCAACATCTTGCTCTTTTATGTGACAAACTGTGGAAGTCAAAGCAATTACTATTAATATTTCAATTAAATAAATTTGTTTGGTTAGTTTATGTTTCGAATAACTTTGGATGATGTTTACCTAGATATTAGTAAAATATATTTTAGTTCTCACCTAGGTGGTAGCATTTTAATTTAATTTTTTCTTTATAACTGTGCCCGCAACTCCGTCAGCGTGGCACCTGACTCTCCTGACCTCTATAGAGCCGCTTCAGTTGCGCAGAGACATTGCCTCACTGAGCGTGTTCTACCGTCTGTATCATGGCGAGTGTTCTGAAGAGCTATTCAATTTAATACCTTCCTCTCCTTTTCATACCCGAACCACGCGCGCTGGGCTCCGGAGCCATAGTTATACGGTAAATCCTATCTGGGCACGAACTAAAAAGTTCGCAACTTCTTATCTCTGCCGTACCGTGAAGCTGTGGAACAATCTTCCCTCCTTCCTATAATATGGGGTCCTTCAAGCGTAACGTGAAGAGACATTTATGCAAGCCGGCATGACAGCGGCGACCGGTAAGGGACAGTGTGTCTCTCGGTGGTCGCCATTGTTTTTAGATTATACTGTGCTCACCATCAGGCACAGTAAAGTCACTTTGCCGTGCTACGATAAAAAAAAACTTATGTAACAAAACAGTGACTAATAAAATCGTCTAAATGTATTAAGTCTATTTACTTTTATTTCCATCTATTTTACTATATTCCAGACAACAAGTAGACGCAAAACAATTGAAAGACTAATAATATGGGAAACATTTGTACCACGGCTACATTCTTACTCTACCTTAGTCTGACATGTCTTAGCTAAATATTAATGTAATTTATATCTTTAATGGATATTAATTTTAGAAATGTAATTTTTAACTATCTCGTACGTAATTAGTTGATACTGTATTTATTAATAGTATTTTTGTAAATGTAGGGACGCATACATGCATATCTGTAAAGTGCATACACGCTATCGATATGTAAGGGTCAAAGGTCACTCATTGTTTTTCGTTTACTTTTAATTATTTAAGCAACTCCGTACCCTCAAACATGATCCAAGATTTGTTTACAACGCTTAAAGCTGGCTTAATTGAATATCATTCTTCTAGTTATTCTATGCATATATACTTTGTTTCCTATTTTATTTGTATATATCTAATATCCATCAATTCGATCTTGTTGCTTCTCTTAAATTTAATTCTTAATTTCTAATTTCTCTTAGTTTCCGTCTTATTTTCCAATTTCTTATTCTATGTCTGCCTTAGTTGCCTTCTTTCTTATTTCCGCATGCTATTCTTTACATTCAGCAGCTTACTTATATTACAAACAAGTCGTTTTTTCGTCCTGCAATAATGGTCTACACGCCAGTTCTTTTGTAGACGTGTATGCAGACGTACGTACATTAGAATTAAATATGTGTATATGGCTAAATAGTTTAATTGATTAAGAGATCAAAGTAATTTGTAGCGGGTTGAACAAAGCAAACACTAAATTCATATAAACTAATGACTTTTATTTATCAGGTAGGTGGTAGAGCCACGCTGATGCTGCTACTAGTTTCAGCATGAATGGATCGGCTCGCCCGGGGTAGTACCACTTACAGAAAATTGACGTGAAGTAACAGTGCTTGCATTGTTGCGTTTCGTTCGGTCAGTGAAAACGCCGGAGGTCAGCCTTTCCCGATTTTATTTTGATAACTAGCTCAAGAGTGTAGGGCACACCTCGGCTTGGGCTGTTGCCTAGATTACGCAACGACGTGAATCTATTATATTATATATATATTATCGGGTAAATTTTCTGAACTAATTCAGTTCGATAAGGGAAAAAAACCCTTTCACTTTCATGTGTAAACGTGTGTGCGGGCACGTGTGTGGAGGTGATATGTGTAATATTGTTGCAGTGATCAGAGATTTGTGTCACTGTATTCGCGCGAGCAGCGGACTAAAGGGATCCATGCCGAGGGAACGGACCTAGGCTTAAGCCTCTGCTGAGAGGGCCTAGACTGACGTGCGGGAACGAAGTTTACTCCCAGACCACGGCGAAGTGACCTATGGTATGAATGTTTCGCGGACGTCTTTTGTAATACGGGGCGTTCGGTACGGTCTCATACTTTGCGGCAGATACCAGTAATAGATTGGGGTGAAAGTGTCCAACACGCTATACTGGAACTATACGTCTACTTCCTGTTGTAAAAAATAAAGACTTATTTAACGTCGTCAACGATTTATAATACCAAAAGAAGCTATTGAAAAGTATAAAAAAAATTCCGAGCAGTGGCATAAATGTTTTCAAAATTGGGTCACTCCTACAAGAAGTGCACTTAAGCTATTTGAAAATATTTTAAGGAACAATGAATTTTGGGATGTAAGGGGTGTCGAGTGAGGTGTAAGAGGTGTCGTATAACATCATAAGACTTGAGATACCCAAGCCAACCTCACCTGCAAGTGGTGCACCCGCTGAATAACGAACGAGGCAATGGCGAAAGCGAGGTGGTAGGGTTTTACAGCCTGACTGGGTCGCAACCACCATGTATATGGCGAAAAAGCCCGTAATAGTGATTCGCTTCTGCGGGTCGCGTTTCGGGATCAGCCTGTGCATATCCAGCTTTTTGCAGGCTGGCATGATAGTGGCGACCGGCGATGAATAGTATGTCATTCGGTGGTTGCCCTTGTTTTTGGATTGTTTTGTATCCCGCGACCAACCCATTCATGCTGAAAACATTAATAGCTTCAGCGTAGCTCTACCACCTACATATATGGTAGATAGGAATCTGTTGGTATATACCGGCAGCTGCACTTGAGAGTCATTGCTTACCATCTGAGATCATCAATTAACATCCGATGAGATTGTGGTTAAAATCTAAAACCTATAAAATATTTAGAAGAATTTAAAGGTTTATATCTTCTGATATCACCAACTCTGCTTTTTTTTTACAAAGATACAAAATAAAAATCTATACATATAATAAACAACCATGAAGGGTGTCATTACAAAAAAGTTAAATACGCATTGAATACTTGCTTTAAAAAAGTTTGGATACTTACGTATTAAATGCACTGCGCTCGCCGAACGTTCGAGATCTTGCTCTTCTATCTGTTCTGTTTGATTAGGTTAGGTTAAAGTTGCTAAAAAGGATAAAACGATCTTGCCGCGGCAGCCGTCGGCAAGCGCTGTGCATTTAATACGTAAGTATTCAAACTATTTTAAAGCAAGTATTCAATACGTATTTAACTTTTTTGAAATAACACGGGATGTGTCTGTACGTGTTATCAAAATACCAATTTTTTTATCATTGGATATGAAAGTATACTCACTACTGATATTTGTTATCAGTGTAATTTTAGTCGGTCTGTCTGTTTGTTCCGGGTAATCTCCGAAATAGTTCATCATCAGCCCAGGGTGCCGCTGCTCTTTTAAAGAATATGAGTGCACCTACAAATTCAGAATTTAAATTCTCATTTATTAGTGCAGGTGAAATAATAAGGACATTCAAACAATTAAATTTAAAACACACCGAAGACATAGTTAGTTGACAATACTGTATTCTTGGGAATTACATTAGATTCTAAATTACAATGGGGCCCTCACATTAAAAAAATGGCGAGCAGACTAAGTTCCGCTGCATTCGCAATACGTAATTCCTTTGTTTAAATCAGGCTGCAGAAGTAGTCTTGGAAATTATAGACCTATTTCTGTACTTCCGTCGATAAGTAAAATTTTTGAAAAGATTATGCTTAAACAATTGGTAGAATATTTTACTGTGCAAAAGTTTCTGGATGGTCGACAGTTTGGTTTCACAAAATCGAAATCTACTACTGACGCTGGTGCAACGCTCATAAATCATATATTAGGAGCCTGGGAGGATTCGCAAGATGCAATTGGTGTGTTCTGCGATTTGTCTAAGGCCTTCGATTGCGTTGATCATAGTACGCTTATACTTAAATTAAAACACTACGGTATTTGTGGATCTTCTCTCGACCTTCTAGTCTCTTATTTAAAAGATCGCTGTCAGAAAGTTAACATACATGGGGTAACCTCTGCGGGATCGCTTGCTAGAATTGGTGTCCCGCAGGGCTCTATTTTAGGGCCGTTTTTGTTCTTAATATACATAAACGATCTACCGCTAGTGGTTAATAACTCTGCTGACATGGTGCTTTTTGCAGACGATACTTCTCTAATATTTAAAGTGAAAAGGATAGATTCAGAGGTCGGGCATCTGAATAATACTTTAAGTGAAATTTGTCATTGGTTTGCGTTAAATAACCTATTGCTAAATGCAGATAAAACGAAATGTATAAGATTTACATTACCCAATGTTAGACAGGTTGATAGTAGAATCAAGATCGAAGGGAATTTAGTAGGGTTAGTTGACAATACTGTATTCTTGGGAATTACATTAGATTCTAAATTACAATGGGGCCCTCACATTAAAAAACTGGCGAGCAGATTAAGTTCCGCTGCATTCGCAATACGTAAGATTCGCCAGCTTACAGATATTGCCACTGCTAGGTTAGTTTACTTCGCTTACTTCCATAGCTTAATGTCTTATGGCATTCTGCTATGGGGTACGGCTGCTGAGGTAGACACGATATTTTTATTACAAAAACGGGCAGTTCGGGCAATATATAATATGGGACCTCGCGAATCATTAAAAACGAAATTCCAGGAATTCGGTATCTTAACTCGGCCCTCCCAATACATACTTGATAATTTAATGTATGTCCGGAAAAACTTTGAGAAACTGAATTTAGTTAAAGACCGGCATAATCTAAATACTAGAAACTGTAATAAACTGGTGGTCCCATGTTTCAGACTTAGCAAAACCAGTAATAGTTTTTTAGGTAATAGTGTTAGGTTTTACAATAAAGTCCCAAAGCATGTTACCGATTTGCCGGACTGTAAATTTAAGCGCCATGTCAAACGGGTTTTAGTTTCAAAAGGATATTATAGAGTGGATCAGTATGTGAATGATAGTGATGTCTGGAATTGACTCCTCTCTGTGCATCCACTAAAAGCATTGTTGTATAATGTATTAGAAATATATGTTAAAAAAAAAGTACCCGATCGAGTTTCTTGCCGGTTCTTCTCGATGACTGGGTTGTTTTCCAAACCGTTTGATTTGATGAGTTAGACCGATTTTAACGGGAATTTCACTAGATAGCTAAAATTACAGCGAATGACTATGCCTATTTTAATTTAGACAAGCTGTTACTCGTGGCTTCGTCTGCAATACTGTCTCCAAAACGGTTGGACCTATTTTCACAGGACTTTCACTGGCAGATAACTAACTTTATAAGAAGTAACTAAGGCTATTTTATTTTATAATAACTGTTACCCGCGACTTCCTCCGCGTCAAATTTGGCAAAACTCTCGTCACTGTAAATATGTGTGTGAGGCGTGTGCTGCACTCAAGTCTAAGAATAGATATTATAGAAATTTATATATATTTTTCTATGTAATTTGAGTTATATTGCATATATTTATGTATACCATTTGGCGGCCATCCTTTTTTTTACCACACTTTCATCTACTTAACTCGGTAACGTATAAGAATATTGCATCGATTTCAATGAGCACTATTTATATATTGAAATATTAAAAACTACTTACAGATAGATATAGAGTTTTATATCTCCATTTAATGAATGCAAGATAGGCTTCAGCTCATTCTGTCTTTTAAGTTAAAAAAATAATTATGAACTTATTTTTTACATTTCAATATAAATTCATAGTAATTATGAACATAGAAGTGGTTTTTCTAATAAGATCTTAAACCATAAACATATTTAATGAGTTCCATAATACAATTTATTGCGAAACAGACAAGCGATTATTCTTTGTATAGTCACAAAAATATTGACAATATAGGCATATTACATCTGTACAATAACATTTGAAAGATATAGAGTTTCATTAGTTCCTTAAACAGTGTAAGTGAGCACTGAGGTAGTTTTATGGTATGTTAAAGTTCCAAATATGCTGCTGATGATAAACCTCATTGACACACTGTTAGTATTTATAGTATATCTAATGTATGCGTTACATGTTGTAGTAAGTATCGTGCGTATCGTACTTACACTTAACACACCATAAAACTACCTCACTTACACTGTTTAAGGAACCAATGGAACTATATCTTACAGATGTTATTGTACGGATATAATATGCCTATATTGTCAATATAATTAAGTTTTTGTGACTATACAAAAAGTAATCGCTTGTCTGTTTCGTAATAAATTGTATTATGGAACTCTTAAGATAATATGTTTATGGTTTAAGATCTTATTAGAAAAATCACTTCTATCTTCATAATTACTATTAATTATAATGTTGAAATGTAAACAATGAGTTCATAATTATTTGTCTAATTTAAAATACAGAATGAGCTGAAGCCTTGAAATCTTGCATTAATTAAATCTTTTTCAAAGAGCCTTTCCGTAATTGGCAATGTTCTCACAAATCTCAAACCAAAAAAAAAACGTGTGCTGCGGTTGCAGCTAGTCTTAAAAAGCATCCGATACAGCATAGGTTTTATTTATTTTGTCATATGTTGTTCACCGACGAAAGTTATATTTTATTGCGTTGTTAAATATAGTTTTTTATATCATGGGAGGCAAAAGAATAGGTAGGTCACCGGATGTTAAGAGATCACCACCGTCCATAGACACTTGTAACACCAGAAGTGTCGTGTGTTGCCTGTGTTTGGGGGAGAGGGAGTGGGGAAGGTGGAGGGGAGGTGGGTTATGGATGGCATGTTCACTTATACTATGCACTTATACGTTATCATCCGATAAAATCTCTGTAACTGTATAGAGTTGACGTGATCACGATCGCTTCACGTTAAGGCCAATTGCATAGTCAGTTTGAAAAAGAAATTGATCTCATTT
Organism: Antheraea pernyi; assembly: GCA_015888305.1. Taxonomy (NCBI): domain Eukaryota; kingdom Metazoa; phylum Arthropoda; class Insecta; order Lepidoptera; family Saturniidae; genus Antheraea; species Antheraea pernyi. The sequence goes on along the minus strand of MU160455.1, from coordinate 15,848 downwards.
AAGCAGGTAATGGCTTTAATTTTAGCTTTCTATTAATGATACAATACACACACAATACAATACACACACAATACAATACACATACTGTCTACTTATATAATGCTTCTTTATAATATGAGGTCATATATATTTACGTAAATCATAAGATCACCGTTTGTCAAAACAAATATAAAGTTGAAGAATTCGCAAGAAAGTCAACATCAATTAAGCAGGGAGTCCAGAAATAACTGAAAAATATGGCAAGACAACTAACAACGGAAAATGTCCGCGAATTAATGTGTACTAGTATTATAGTGAGTACTTCTTTTATAAATTTGAAGTCTTTTAGAGCGTTTTCAGAGTAATGAAGAGATATCTATACAAAGTAACGATTACTCAAACCAGTTCTAATAATTTATGAAACTCAGTACTGATAAAATAGAATTTGTTTTTTCTAATTAAGTTTAAGTCACATTTTCGAGTCATAGTAGCGACATATTCGTATATAAATCGCGGTTGTTACTTATTTAAAGTTATTGTATTAACTATAATACTAGAACAAAATCGCGTAATACTTTTACAGAATACAATGAATTTATTCAGGTCAGGCAAGAGTAAAGTTTTGACAAGAATCTATGCTAAAACAAATAACGGCAATTCACTAAAACTGCGCACAATGTTATTACCCGATGAACGACATAAAGAATTCGTAGATCTAGTTATGAAACACTATGTAACAGATGAAATTACTTGCAAAGCTACAGGTCAGTAAAGAAAAAAACATCATAATATTCATTATCATACTTCTATTAGAAAGGAAAGATATTTTTTTTTTTTTGTTGTAATGGATAAACTCGAAGGATACTTCACCGATTGAAATATTTCACCTATAAAAAGCCACATTCACGAGCAAAAGCTAGTCAAGACATAATAGTGTTCATTGATACTCATGACTTCGCTCAAAACGGTGTGTTTTTTGTAGATCTTTGCGGGGTGGTAGGGTTTTAAAGCCTGACTGGGTCGCAACCTCCATGCATGTAGCAAAAAAGCCTGTAATAGTGATTCGTTCTGCGCGTCGCGTTTCGGGATCAGCTCATGCATATCCAGTAGTGAACCACTTTCGCCGTGGCTCGAGTACCGGTGAGATGATTAACACTGGTCACCTCTGGACACGGACGGAGGTTGTTCGCTCACGCAGGCATGACAGTGGCGACCGGCGAGGGATAACGCATCTCGGTAATCGCCATTGTTTTTGGATTGTACTGTGCTCACCATCAGGCACAGTGCAGCCAATTTGATGTGCTACAACAAAAAAAAAAGATCAATTTTAATCTGTGTTATAGTTTATTTATTTTATTTCTTTATTTATTTTAGGATCGTCAACATGACAATACATTAGTTAGTATATAAAAGTAGGACTATTGTAACACATTATAAATGTAGTCATATTTACAGACTACCACGGCATGCTCCAACAATAAATTAAATATTAATAAAACAAAAGATTAAACTATTTTACATATAAAAAAAAATTACATGATAATACAAAAACGAGAAGGAAGACTGAAACAGAAAGAGAAAATTATAACTGTGTTTTGTGAAGAGACTGATATGTCTCTATCGTTGTTTTGAACTGATTTCGTTTAGTTGAGAAAATGTCGCATGTTTTATGGAGTGAGTTATATGACCTAGATATTCTGTTGACTGGAGAGTAAAAGCCTAAATTAGTACATGAATGAGAAATATAAAATGGAACGTATTTATTAGATCTCGGAAGCTTAGTAGGAATATTAAATTTCAAGTGATTAGTAATTTGTGGACAGTCAATTTTGTCATGAAATAGTTTGTTAATTGTAACTTATTTAAGCCACAAAACCTTTATAATCCTTAGAACAATTTTAAATTTCTAAAAGAATTAGTGATAATTCTTGTACCCTATAAGTTCGAGGTATAATATAAGCTTCCAGTATATAACATTTCATAATAATCTGTTAAATTGTTTTACAGTAAAATCTGGATATATCAACAAAATATTAATAATGTTGATAGATATATTTTTGTAAAGAAATAAAGTTTATTACTTTAGGTGTGAACTAATCTGCACACTTACTACCGTATTACTTAAAAGTTAAATACGCGTTGAACACTTGTTTAAAAAAGTTTCGTTACAAAAGAGTGTCTTACCGTTGTTTAGAGATATAAACTGTTTAATCAATTTGTATTCATATGAATTTAGTCGTAAATGCTTCCGCAAAAATAATATGTTATGATATAATTGGTATAAGAGAGACGATGGCATAAATCAAAAAATATTTTCAATTGAAATATTCAGTAATATAATTCTATTTTGTTTCATAATAGAATTACTGCGGTTATATTAAGTTCTCCTGTTCTGTTTTTAGGAGTATTTAAGAGTTCTGACGCAATAAATGAATGCAGAAAACAATTAAATCGAGAACTATTTAAGAATGAATTAATAAAAATCATCGTATGTTGTCCGGATAGTGATAAAACCGCATCCGATATTTTTGGAGGATGTGTTTTAAAATTAAACAAGAAGGGTTATAGTTATGATGATCGTGACCTTGTTGAGGTAAATTAATACTGTCTTTAATCTATATATGAGATTTCACGTATATAGTCACTCATCACGATATCGCTGGAACCATTAGAGCTAAAGACTTGAAATTTGGTAGGAATATTCTTTTCACCGAGTAGAAGTCAGCTAAGAACGGATTTTACGAAATTCATCATCCAAACGGGATTGCGGGGGCGTTAATTTAAAAAAATTCACATTTTAAAACTACAGCTCTTATAGGTATGAAACTTAGTCAGGATATTCTTATAACTCTGAAACTTGACCAAAACATTTTTTTTAGCATCTTTGAGTTTACTTAGAACTAATTTCATGATGTTTCACCACCAGAGGACTGTTAAAAATTAAAAAAAAAATGTTTTTTTCCAATCTATAGTTTTTGGAACTCTGAAACTTGACCAGAATATTTCTTTTGGCATGTTTGAATTTACTAAGAACTAATTTTATGATATTTTACCCCCAGAGGGATGTGCGAGGGCGTTAAAAATTTTAAAAAAAATGTGTATTCCAATCTATAGCTTTTAGAACTGTGAAACTAGGCTGGAATAGAGTTCGGGAATAATGCTCTTAGAAAAAATGCATGGTGTAAAATAAAAATAAAAAAAGTCAAAATATTTAATTAATAGCTGCAATAGATTCAAAACTTGAAACGATTTTTTATTTCGTCCTGTTAAACAACCAAGAGCAAATACTTCGAAATTTATACTTTATTTTAAAGTTCCAGGTATGTTGGTGATGATAAATCCCATCTCATTCGATATACTATTCGTATTCACATATCTAATGTACACGTTACATGTTACATTAGATGGCGTAATGTAAGATTGTAAGTAGGTGTGTAAATTAAAGAAATGCTTTTTGAAAAAAAATTGTAACATTACACTATAGCTATTTAATACATTTTAAAAAAAGGGTGCGGGGCCGCGGAGCACAGCTAGTTTCATATAAAAGTAGAGATTTGAGCGACAAATTTAATTTATTTTTATCTATTATTATTATTGTAACCACGTTGACATATGTGTCCTGTCATTTTTAGTTGCAGTACAGTCGCAATCAGAATAGTTTTGTTGTTGTTAATTACACGTTATTGGTATTTTCGTTGTTTTCGTTTTCTTTATTATATCTGTATATTAATACGAGAAGTAAAAACTTTGTACCTCTTTTTAAGCGAATGACGCGAACGGATAAACGTGAATTTTGGCATAGTTAAAGTTTATATGAAGCAGCGCACAAAGCTATTAAAAATGATATATAAATGCATTACAAACACATTAAATGAATTAAAACACAAATTACACACACTACTGCTTGAATGACACACAATATATAATACAAATGTAATATAATGTGCGTAAACATGTAAATGAAAATGACGTTTTACCATCCTTCAGTTTACTGTTACGTTCCAATTACATTTTTTCATCCTGCATATAATATTTTTAACATAACTTATATAATACATATATAATATGTCAATTAATAATACACATTAATAATTAATAGGAAAATAATTTATCTTTAGAAAATTTATTCTTTAGTACATTTATGAAACCACTGAAATAATTATTATTCTCTTTGGTCTTATTGAATGTCAAAAGGAATTATGGTTGAATTTCGGCCACTAAGCGACCACTAGTTTATTATTAGAAGACTCATCCACTTTGTAAAATGATGTTTCTTTGGTATTTGGCATTGTTTATTACAAATTATGTATTTATTATTTTATGAATGAATTTTATTTACAATAACGGTATTATAATACGTATAATACCTGCACAATATATGGTACAAGATATATCCCACAGATATTTGAAAGTTAAAAACTAATGTTACATTTCATTGAACAAAAACAAAGCTAATGTCAATTCATATAAACAGGTTTTCGTAAATTAGCCGCCAACACGTATACAAGACGATACAATCGGAATCATACTTTCATTTCACATATAAAATCTTCTGAAAGTAACAACGTGGTCGTTATACCGCTACATTTTTATTACTTAATGTATTAGGATATCCACTTGAATCATAATTCATTAAAACCTAATATATTGTACGTATAACACCGAGACAACTTAAAGATAAATAAATGTACATATTAAATTCCCATAATAATATTTTAAATTTGTTTTCTATTAACCTCTTGACTGTACTATGCGTAAAACCTAACTTAAAGCTTTATTGAGAGCGACCAAACCTTTTGACGTGGTCTATGCTTCATATTAGCTGTTTCTAAGAAAATATATAATTACAATAATTTATACAAATGATAACTATAAGTAATCAAATGTTTAACCTAATAACCTAGTTTATTCGTATTCTGATGGACAACCATACAGATTTTAAATCCTTAATAGTTTCTTTATAGGCACAAACTGAACCAGTTAAGAAATGCAGAAAGATTGAAAAGATATTGGATTGTTTCGTCTCTGCTGCAAACATAATGACGAGGTACAATGCCGATCGATATTACGACATTATCTGTGGAGTCGTCCGTACTGACATGAGACGAATGGGTATTCTAAAAGAATTGATTGAAGCAAGGTAATTTCCCCTCGCTAATTTGATTACATTCGTGAAATGAAATATAAGATGTAAAATGGTAAATACTACAATTTCATAAGGACATCAATTAATATTGTTAAACATTTTTCATTTAGTGTTACAGCCATTTTATTATAAATTGTTATTTTGATTCAACTTAAAAGCTGATAATATTTTTTAGTTTTAAATGAGAAAAGACGGTTATTAATACACGTCACAGGAGTATCCGCGGTTTTTCTTTTGCTAGTTTAACCAAACGGAGGCCCACCTCCCCTCCCCTCTCCTCTCCCTCCCCTAACCCTTCCCACCAAGGGAGGCAACGCACTTGTGACTCCTCAAGTGTTGTTAGTGTCCATGGACGGTGGTGCACTTAACATCAGGTGACCCAACTGTTCGTTTGCCACCTATGACATAAAAAAAGAAACCTAACCGAACCGAGAAGAGAAATTTGAGAAAAATAAATGTGTAAGTCAGAATTACGAAAGAAAGCGCGAGCCGGCCGCGGTAGCTATCGGTGAGCGCACTGCGGTGGCGTTAATACATAAGTACCGAAAATACTATTAAATAATTATGTTACCAATTTTAATCAGTTATTCCGAAGGCTGTGAAAATTATAAAATCTTAGGTTAGTGATTCAATTTCTATAATATAATTCTTCTCTCTATTATAAAATTAATATATTTCTATAAAGAATATATGTAGAATGAATCTCAACGATTTTTTAAATATTTAACAAATTCTAACATTTGATCACAAGATCACTCGATGTTAAATAATAACATATTATCATAAATTAACCCTCCATTAACAACAATTAACCTAACCAAATGTTTAGACTCGATAAGAGCAATAAATGTTTTTAAAGTAAACAAAACCGATAGTATTCTTTTAAAGTTTGGGAGTAGTGTCATCTCAAGGTTTAAATTCGTTAAAATATTTTTGATTTTGGGTTTATAATATACAACAGTGTTGTTTTTCTTTTTAGCTTTTCAATATGCCAGATTCACGACGTGCCATTAATGGCAGCATGGTGTACAACATTGGCCTCAGAAAAAGCATCTATAGATAAAGGCTTTGAACCAATACACGAAATTAATTATAAAGACCTCGGTCTGTTGTTGGATATCACTTTTGAAGATCATTTACATACCATGAAATTGGTGCGAAAATCCTTGGAATATAATAAAACTTAAGAAATATGTTACGTAATATGACGTGAAAGAAAAAATGTTACCAAATTGAAAATAATTATCATCTTCTTACCCTTATCCCGCCTAAGTAGGGTCGGCACAACACGTTTTCCTTTTCCACTCTCGTCTATCAAAATTGAAAATAGTTATATAAATTGTTACAAGATACATATAGTCGATGCGATCAGGGATGCCAATTAACACTATAGGTACACTAGGGTGTGCCAAAAAACGACGATATTTTTTTTTTGCTCTCAGCCATTGAGATATATTGATATCTCAGAAGATGTCCCAACAAAGCTTCTGTTAAAAGTGGAGCTCCAAATTCCTATTCTAAGAGGTTCTCCATCGAACTTAAAGTTTTGCCGTATAAATAACATGGAAACAGGGTTTTTTATTACTCTGTTGTCCTGCAAACTGTGATAAAATTATTAAAAAAAAAAAGAATGAACGGACCTTTTTATTATAGCATTTTAATTTTATTTTATAGTATATATATTTCATTTTATATTTATAGCATTTTAATTTTTCTTTCTTTATAACTGTGCCCGCAACTCCGTCAGCGTGGCACCTAATGTAACAAAACACTGACTAATAAAATGGTCTGAATTTATTAAGTCTATTTACTTTCATTTCTATCTATTTCAGACAAGTAGACGCAAACCAATTGAAAGACTAATAAAATGGAAACATTTGTACCACTGCTACAGCTTTACTCTACCTTAGTCCTTTTTTTATGTGGGGACATTCACACGATCGACGCCGTCCGCCCGGTCCTGCCAGATTGGCTTAATAGAGGATGGGGCTCCCTGACGTTCCGACTGGTGCAGGTCCTGACCGGACATGGTTGCTTCGGTTGGTACCTGTACCGGATAGCACGCAGGGAGCCGACTGCCGTATGTCATCAGTGCGGCGTTGACCCGGACACCGCGCAGCACACTCTGTCTGACTAAAACCCCACGGTGTACCGACAGACCGTTTTGTGGGGGCGGCAAGGGATCGTTCAAGCTAATCAACCTTGTAGAGCCGTCCCCACGGTCCGCCCGGCGGAAGGTGGCCGCCGGGCTCCTACCTATAGAGGGACAGACCGGTTACACACCGGCTGCCCCCCCTCCTCCGCCGGACCTGTGCAATGAGGAGATGGGCCACGAGAAACCACGCTCCGCAGCGATAAGTCCGTTCCCACCGCCGCCGCCAGAATGCGGCGCTACTCTACCTTGGTCCTGCATGTCTTAGCTAAATATTAATTGTAATTCATATATTTAATGGATATTAATTTTAGAAATGTAATTTGTAACTATCTCGTACATAATTAGTCGATACTGTATTTATCAATAGTATGTTAGTATATGTAGGGGCGCATACATGCATATCTATAGAGTGCATGCACGCTATCGATATGTAAGGGTCAAAGTCACTCGCTGTTTTTACATTTTTTTATTATTTAAGCAGCCCCGTATCCTCAAACATGATCCGAAAATTTGTTTACGACGCTTAAAGCTGACTTAATTGAATATCATTATTCTAGTTATTCTACACATTAATACTTTTTTTCCTATTTTATTTGTACTTATATATCTTTTTATACTTTGTAGATTGTACTATTTGACTACAAGCTCATCTCATGTAAAGTCGCCGCCGCCAGAATGCGGCGCTACTCTACCTTGGTCCTGCATGTCTTAGCTAAATATTAATTGTAATTCATATATTTAATGGATATTAATTTTAGAAATGTAATTTGTAACTATCTCGTACATAATTAGTCGATACTGTATTTATCAATAGTATGTTAGTATATGTAGGGGCGCATACATGCATATCTATAGAGTGCATGCACGCTATCGATATGTAAGGGTCAAAGTCACTCGTTGTTTTTACATTTTTTTATTATTTAACCAGCCCCGTACCCTCAAACATGATCCGAAATTTTGTTTACAACGCTTAAAGCTGGCTTAATTGAATATCATTATTCTAGTTATTCTACACATTAATACTTTGTTTCCTATTTTATTTGTACTTATATATCTTTTTATACTTTGTAGATTATACTATTTGACTACAATCTCATCTCATCTCATGTAAAGTAATGATGTGCTCTAGAATGGTATCGTGGTAGTTAGCCAGGCGGACTTAGAACAGACCCTACCACGATGTTATGGTTCATCACGTAACAGTTGTTTTCCTTCACCAAAAGCTCCGTTCGAATCTGCATTCATCGACGCGGTGGTCAACGTGCTTTTTTTTCGAACTGATTACGATATTGGCCTTTTTTTATATATCATAACTGGCAAACGAACTTGTGGGTCACCTGATGTTAGGCGATCACCACCGTCCATAGACACTAACAACACCGGGGGAGTCGAAAGTGCGTTGACAGCCTGTGTTTGGGAGGAAGGGAGTGAGGGGAAGGGAGGTAGGCCTCTGGCGCTCTCACTGACCGAACGAAACGCAACAATGCAAGCACTGTTACTTTATGTCGGTTTTCTATGAGAGGGTGGTACTACCCCAGACGAGCCGACCCATTCATGCTGAAATCAATAATAGCTTCAGCGTGGCTCTACCACTATTTAAAGGCCTCTAGCAACTCTAGCAAGGCCCTAACAGGTTCACCGGACTACTAAGGCGAGCGCTTAAGGCACCCAGTCGATTTTATTTTGACAACGAGCTCAAGAGTGCACGGCACACCTCGGCTTGGGCTGTTGCCTAGGTTACGCAACGGCGTCAATCTATTTGAGTTAACCTTAAGTTAAGCTACATATTCATACGTATATGACTTAGTGAAATATATATGTGTACTAAGCATGTATACTTAATGAGTGAATGAGGTCATTAACTCTTATACACACATCAAAAAAGTCTAAGCAACATGCGTGATATTACAAATTTTACCATTTATATTAATTAATTTCTAAGTATTTACTCAAACAAAGTGCGTAGGTAAGTAAACTTTTTTGTTATTGATCGGCATATACAAGTAACGGATTGGGGTGAAAGTGTCCGACACGCTATTAACTAACTCGGTTTATGAGGTTCTAGTTTCACATGAAATTACAGGCTCGTTACTTTTATAACAATACTAGTGGGCCCGGTGAACATTGTCTTGCTCTGATAATAAAAAAATCCTTAGACAAATTAGATACCTAAACCTTTCTCGTAAATCACAGCAGTGTAGTGCAGCAAGCAGTGATTGCTCAGTGGTTAGTGTATTCGGTCACGGCGTCGATTAGCGTAAGTATGAATTCTTTCAAATAAGCCGGAGCTCCCGGTGAAGGAAATCATACCAATGAAATAGCAGCATTTCTAAAACCGCCTGGCTAGCTACTTTAGAGGCTTGTGATGGGTGTACAAACCTCTAATCACTAATTTTTATTTACTTGAATTTTATTTCAACTCGAGGGTAGGGAAGCAAAAATACAAGTTTGGCGTACGACGATTTATTTCCAAAAGGGTGTAAGGTATAAGTGCATTAACTTAACTAGGTTATAATTGTTAATAATAATTATGTCGGACGAGGGATTATGACGCTGGCACGTTGAGCACGGCGATTAGCCATCGTGTGTAGCCATTTCAAAAGGGCGTGTTTTATCCCAATGTTCTCTAATTACTTCTTATCGCTCGTGGAGCGTTTGAACGGACAAGTCTATTATCCTATTCCTTAGGATAGTAGACTCGTTGTACGCTCGCTACACTACCATCCTCAACTTGGAAACCTGCCCACAAACATCCATAGATGTGTTTCGACTGCTGCCTTTGGGAGCTAGTTAGTAGTTCTTAGTACTACTTCTACTAGTTCTTCTACTTCTACTACGAGTTCTACTTTAATAGTTCCCACATACGTTGGCGTGTTTACCATTTTGGACCACATCAACATTTACATTCAAAAATTAAAACCTATAAAGTACGAGCTGATCCGACCACGCGTTGCTGTGGCTCAGTTATTATATCATTACATATTGATAAGAATTCATCATTGTTGTTGATAATGTGACCAATAAACATAACTTAAAGATTTTAATTATTATTTTTAATATAAAAAACTCCTTTTTGTGTCTTCAATATAAAAGTTAGAAATATGCTGTCCATGACTTTTTTATAGGCATTATCAAGTTCTACAACTTTTCTCTAGAACTCAATCATATATCTCTCGACGTTAAGGCAGCGTTCCTAAGAAACATTTTCGTTCGACCGTTTTTTCTCCGACCTACTTTGCAAATCCAACTACCACAAAAAAGTCTTTTGATTTTTCGGATTAATATATAGCTTATGACCCTCACAAATAACGTGACTTTCTATTGGTAAAAGAATTTTCAAAATCTGTTTAGTAGATCCAGATATTACCCCTTACAAACTCAAAAACTTTACCTCTTTATAATATTAGTAAATTAATGGAGTACACTATCTTTGTGATAAAGTAAATACAACACCTTAACTAATCATGTATGAAACAAATAGTATATGCGTTAAATTATTTTATGGGACCAACGCCTGTTTGATTTCTTTTCGTGAACGACTCCCACAGTGCAGATGGCAGTTACGAGCTTTGATTCGTGATCCCAATTGTACCTAGTTTAATTATTGTTTGAAAAAAATTCAGAACGAAAACTTGTTTCTGCTTTCTCTAAGAATAGCGGTTAATGATGTTTTCATAAAACAAACTCAAAACAAATGAATCCGTAATAAAATGGAAGAAAATTTCGATAGGAATTTTTAACGGTTCGTTCTCTTTATTTTTATAATTATGCTATTGAAAGCAAAGAATCTGGAGATTAAGAAAGTAGTTTATTTTTATAGAAAGGACTTTTTATGTTTTCTCTGCTACTTTTTAGTGGATCGAAATCGTTATTTTTTTGTTTACAAATTATCTCGTTACTTTTTAATCACATTTATAAATTGGATTTTATTTACAGTTTATTTATAGATGGTACGAAATTGCTACTTGAGATAAAAAATACTGTCAAGGATATAACATTTTCAGGACTATGTTGAAATTTATGTATTTTTTTTATTGTTCTGACAACATAAAAACGTAAACAACAACAAAATCATATAAAAAAAGAGATTAAGTGAGACAGAAGACTTCAAATATGTTGACATATTCTTATTTCGTTATACTTCGTATCGTAACGTATATATATAATCTACTAAAAGGTTTTAGCTCTTCAAAAACAATCATAAGCCCCTTATTGAAAAAGATCTAAAGCAGCCTTTATAGGATACTAGCAGTTCACCGCGGCTCCGCGCGCGTTTTTTAAAATGTATTAAATAACTATGGTAACATAGTTATAAATGTTTTTGAAAAAGCATATCTTTAATTTACACACCTACTTACAATCTTACATTACGCCATCTACTGTAACATGTAACGTGTACATTATATATGTGAATACGAATAGTATATCGCATGAGAGATCGAAAATTTATCATCAGCAACATACCTGGAACTTTAATCTACTATGTACTACCCTCACACATTTTTTAAATTGTTAACGCCCTTGCACAGCCCTCTGGGGGTAAAATATCATAAAATTAGTTTTTAGTAAATTTAAACATACCATAAGAAATATTCTGGACAAGTTTCAGAGGTTCAAAATCTATAGATTGGAAAAAACATATTTCTTTTAAATATTCACAGCCTTCTGGGGGTGGAATATCATAAAATTATTTTTTTGTAAATTCAAACATGCCAAAAAGAATATCCTGACTAAGTTTCATACCTATAAGAGCTGTAGTTTTAAAATGTGTTTTTTTTTATGTAATTAACGCCCCCGCAACCCCAATTGGGGGTTGAATTTCATAAAATCCGATAAAATTATTTTTTTGTAAATTCAAACATGCCAAAAAGAATATCCTGACTAAGTTTCATACCTATAAGAGCTGTAGTTTTAAAATGTGTTTTTTTTTGTAATTAACGCCCCCGCAACCCCTCTTGAGGGTTGATTTTCGTAAAATCCGTTCTTAGCTGACCTCTACTCGGTGAAAAGAATATTCCTACCAAATTTCAAGTCTTTAACTCTAATGGTTCCAGCGATATCGTCACGAGTGATTATATACGTGGAAATCTCTTATATATATATACATATGTATAGATAAATTAGCAAATTTAGGAAGGAACGTAGAGAAACACGGGAATGGAAGTGACATAGGGTCTTCTAAAACCTATATTTAGGTTATAACCCTCAAACACTACTAGGGTGCTCGCCTTTCCACAAGAAATGTTGGGAATTCCGCTTCTTTATTTATTACAAAACGAGTCTGTAATTGAAACTTAGACAATTGTATTTAATAAAGAATAAATTAAAAAGAGATATACGAGTCACGCGTGTTAATGGAACATCGAAAAAGTGGGTTTCAATCATACAAAGAATTTATGTCTTAAGTGACATCAAAATATTATAATAAGCCTTAACATAATCCCGTGTTCCTCTAGATTACTGTGGTATAAAATCTATCACGCAATTTATTTATTTTTCATAATTTATCATCATCAATGTTCATTAATTCCAAGTTTAGATAATTGTGGTATAAAACGCGGTACGCAATAAGTGTTCATTTATTTATGTATTCAAGCCGCTGTATTTTCAAACTCATTCCAAGTGTTAAAATCATTGTCGCCATCATTGAATACAATCTCTTAAAATATAAAATTAAATTTAAAATGAAAATGAAAAATTACCTAAGATTGATCGTTAAATGAAACAATGTCTGGACAAAGTGTTTTTCAATTACACCCAAGTAATAAACTCTAACAACTAACTGACTCGGAAAACATTTATTGAAGCCAAGCTAAAGTCACATCACGTGTCGGTGTTATGTAATTGCCACGAAGTATTCTTAGAAAGCAATAGCTGAAAACGATCGTGACCAACCTACTGATATTTCGTGACAGTTACATTAATTAACTGTAAAAGCACAGCATTATCTTTGAACTGTTGAATACAATTTTATTGTTTTTCTACAGTGTCAACTTATATTACAGTGATAGAAGTAAATATGCTAATGGGCTAGATATGTTAATAGTTTTTAGTTTAAATGCATATGTTGACAACGAGGTATTTAGTAATTGATAAATTGGCAACTTGACATGTAGCTTGGTTTAGTAGCACCTTTGCTTAATTGCAAAATGTGTTAAAATTTAATTACATTGTTTACGTGGATGACACCCTGGTCGTAGCCCGGGGGGAGAATGGGGGGAACTTGTGCGCTTGGTCACGATGGCCACAACCCTCGTGGTCAGGCGTATAAGGAGGTTGGGCCTCAGAGTGGCCCTCGAGAAGACTGAGGCCCTATTGTTCCACGGGCCTCGGCGAGGGCCACCACCTGGGGCCCACTTAATGGTGGAGGGCGCCCGGATCAGGGTGAGAACCCAAATGAAGTACCTGGGCCTCACCCTGGATGGGCGCTGGCGGTTCGAGCTCCATTTTGCGGGGGTCGGACCGCGAATTGCTGGGACGGCGGCGGCACTTGGCCGATTGCTCCCCAATATAGGGGGGCCGAGTACTGGGCGCCACCGACTCTACATGGGAGTCGTGCGAGCGATGGCCGCCTACGGGGCTCCGGTGTGTGATCCGGGCGTACCGCACGGTGTCTTCAGAGGCGGCCTTCACGCTCGCCATCTTCCCTACCATGGGAGCTGGAGGCAGGAGTTCTCGCCGCCGTGTATGAATTCACGGCGGAGAGGAAAAGACGAGCGGGCCTCCGGCTCCCAGGGAGATAGAGGAGAGGAGACGGCGTCTTAGAGAGGACGCCGTCGAGAGATGGATGCAGGAGCTGGCGGACGCGCGGTACGGGCGGTATACCGTAGACGCCGCCCGCCCGGTCCTGCTAGATTGGATTGGGAGAGGTTGGGGTTCCCTGACGTTCCGACTGGTGCAGGTGCTCACCGGAAACGGTTGTTTCGGGTGGTACCTGCACCGAATCGCTCTCAGGGAGTCGACCACCGCATGCCATGAGTGCGGCGCTGACGAGGACATCGCGCAGCACACTCTGTTTGAGTGCGTTACGTGGGAGGGACAGCGACGCGCTCTGGTTGTGGTGCTAGGGCGTGATTTATCGCTGCCGAGCGTGGTTTCGGCGATGCTCGGCAGCGACCAGGCTTGGCGAGCGATGGCCTCCTTCTGTGAGGAGGAGACGGCGGAGAGTGCCCGCGAGGTAGACCCTCTAAGTGACCATCTCCGCCAACGGAGGACCGGCGGGAGGAGGCGGCGCTTTGCCCGAGTCCTCCCGCCACCGTAGTCGGACCTGAGGGGATGGGCCGAAGGGCCCATCTCCTCATTGCATAGGTCTGGCGGACGAGGGGAGGCAGCTGGTGTGTATCCGGTCTGCCTCTCTATGGGTGACCTTCCGCCGGGCAGACCGTTGGGGTGGCTCTACAAGGTTGATTAGCATTGTACGATCCCTTGCCGCCCCAACAATCACGGTCTGTCGGTACCCGTGGGGTTTTGGTCCGTGCGAGTCGGACATAACCCATCCAATAATAAAAAAAGGGACATCAGGGACATTGTTATTAAAGAGTTAGTTACGCCTATTTTTTTATGCTATCTTCTATACATATAATAACAATGTAAATCTAACGTGTCTGTACTTTTTGTGAAAAGCATGGTCTGAGGTGTCTGGGAATAAGTAAAAAAATATATTTCAATCATTTTTAGAAATGTCTGCCTGTCTGTCTGCCTGTCTGTTTGTATGAACACACATCACTGCTAAAGTATTGGTTTCACAATATAACCTCACCAAAAAAAACATAAAGCATATCCTCGAGAGTAACTTAGTCTTTGTTTCATTAAAATCGGTCCACTCTCAAAAGTTATTGTAATTTGAATGATGGTTCGAGTTAAGTACGAGAGAAGAGTAGTAATTTATACTAATATTATAAAGCTGTAGGAGTCCACAGATCACGCCGCCGTGGTTTAGGGATAAATTTAGCTCCCGCACACCAGACTAGCCCCCCTCGGCAGCTGCTCAAGCCTAGGTCCATTCCCTCGGCGTGGAGCCCTTGAGTACGCTGCTCGTGCGATACAGTGACACAAAATCTTACATCACTGCGACAACATTTAACATATCACCTCCACACACGTGCACACATGCACGCTTACACATGCAAGTGGAAGGGTTTTATCTTTTTTCCTTTATCAAACTGAAATAGTTTAGAATATTATCCGATACAAGGTCTACAGTTGAAAACTTATGCAAAGATTGCGAACAAATTTTTTTAAATTTTACTTAATGGACTTACTTAATGGATTAGGCCCTCATCTAAAATAAAAAAATCACTTTACCTTACATTTAATGTAAGATTATTAAGGTTTAAGGAAACTACGATTTTTATAAGCACTACGCATTCAGCGATGTGTTTTCTTATTTGGTTGATGTAGGCGTTACTTTGCGGAAATCCACAATTAAATATTAGGGTGGACGTTACTTCGCACTTCCGCTTGGAATTGATTAACCGCTGTAATTTCTTACTGCGACAGAAAACGTTTGTGAAACAATTTAAAAAAAATCGGTGTGACAGTGTCATGGATACGGCCGTTTGTTGTACG